>JBCJKH010051134.1:0-12031 GCA_039877255.1 Loriculus beryllinus
TGCGGTCAGAGCCTTTGCCATTGAAGACCGAGGCAAAGAAGTCATTCAGAACCTCAGCCTTCTCCAAATCCAGGGTAACCCGTTCACCCGATAGTTTCTGGAGGGGGCCTACATTGTCCCTGGTCTGTCTTTTATTTGGAATGTACCTATAGAATCCCTTCTTGTTATCCCTAACATCCCTAGCTAAGTTTAATTCTAACTGGGACTTGGCTTTCCTCACCTCGTCACTAGCTTCCCTGACAACATCCCTGTATTCTTCCCAGACCACCTGTACTTGTTTCCCTGTGTCTGCCTTCCAAGACCTGGGTGGTGTGGTCAGAGCCTTTGCCAGTGAAGACTGAGGCAAGGAAGTCATTAAGAACCTCAGCCTTCTCCAAATCTAGGGTAGCTGGTTCTCTTGAGAGCTTCCTGAGGGAGCCTACGTTGTCCCTGGTCTGTCTTTTATTCACAATGTACCTATACAATCCCTTCCTGTTATCCTTAACATCCCTAACCATGTTTGATTCTAACTGGGCCTTCGATTTCCTAACCTGATCCCTAGCTTCCTGGTCAACATCCCTGTATTCTTCCCAGGCTGCCTGTCCTTGCTTCCACCTTTTATAAGCCTCTTTTTTGCCTCTAAGTTTCCTCAGTAGCTCCTTATCCATCCATGGATGTCTCTTGGCCCTCCTGCTGCACTTCTTTCTGGGTGGGATGCAACACTCCTGAGCTTGTAATGCAGAAGAAAGACCAATGATTCCCACTATGAACATTTTCCTTGCAGCTTTACGTTAGCAATAACATTTGGCTTTTACTAATATCACTGGGAGTGTTACTGGGAGCAAAGTAACTATTTCTCAGCAGAAATATAACTGATAATGCACCCTTCTGTTGGCTTTGCCAATGGGATGAAGAGAGAGTGGCAAGGAAGAAACAAGACTGACATAGTCACAAACCACTTGAAAAAAGGTAGCTAAGGAGACTGACACCGTTATTACATTACAGCTTCTTAATTCTGCTAGTTTCCAGAGAATTAACTTTCATATTTATTGCCCACAGAGAATTTAGGAAAGCTGGATTTATAAAACAGCACACTCATATTTACAGTGTTGCTTATTAATGAGGATTTCAGAAACAACATACTCCAAAACTTCCAATATACGAGTGCTAACAAGAAAACAAAAAAGAAGGTAATGAAAAAACACTTACAGGTGTCCTCTGCTGGCTTCCAATGCTCCTGGTGTTGGATATTTGAAA
Organism: Loriculus beryllinus; assembly: GCA_039877255.1. Taxonomy (NCBI): domain Eukaryota; kingdom Metazoa; phylum Chordata; class Aves; order Psittaciformes; family Psittacidae; genus Loriculus; species Loriculus beryllinus. The sequence goes on from JBCJKH010051134.1 coordinate 1,237, forward strand.
ATCATATCAGAATATCCCAAGGTGGATGAAGAAAAAACCCCAGAGACCTGCAGCAACTGCAGAACACTTATCTCTGTTTTTCATCAGAAGTTTGCTAATATAACCCTGTTTTCAAAAAGTATCAATCCACAGTTCCTCGTATTAGTCTCTGAAGAGGCTACTAATGTCTTTGTAACTTCATGGCACAGAAAAATTCCATGACCAGAAGAGAGGTTTTGCTGCCTGAAAGGCAGGAGGGTTGAATCTGGAACTTACTTTTCTTGAATCCTTCCTTTTTATCTCATCATCTCTCTCAATCTGCAGGGTTCCCCCCTCTCCCCCCCTTTTTAAATTTATGGTCTTTCTACTCATTCTGCATCTTCTACTGCAAAAGGTATTAGGAGAAAAGCATCTTACCTCTCTCCTCTTTCACCATTCCACCATCTTTTTTTACTGCTCAATACCATCTTTCTTCCACAGTGTGATTCTGGGCACTATATGTAGTAATTTTCCCTGATACTAAGATCAGAAAGGAAAATATGATCCCAGTGAGTCAGAATAGCATTACTAGTAACTCACTGAAGGTGACACAGAGCAGCAAAGAACCAAGCACCCCCTGCTCCAGCAGAAACCTTCTCCCTCAGTAGTACCTCTCATCTCGGTTCTCTGCAGTAGTTTGCAAACTCTCCTCTTTTGCTGCCAGTCTTTCTCAATAATACCAAAGTTAACCTACATTATCTTCAGATTTTCTCCTGTGGGCTTAAAGTTTCATTCTTTTTTAGCAAAGGAGGATTTGCAGACAAAATAGATTGATTTATTTAATGTTATACAATAATTTTGTGGGTTAACAAAGAAATTAATTGAAGCCTACTGAATGACAGGCCACACTACCACAGCCTTGCTCTGTTCATTGGATAACTTAGACTCCTGTATGGATTTTCATGTTTCAGGTTCAGTTCTGATACTGACTTTTAACCTGGAATAGATCCAGTTGGGAGCTGCAGTCAACAACTCACATTTCTGGAGTCAGCAGGGATGAAAGCTGCAGTAACCAGGGTTTAGAATTGCTTTTGTTTTCTCATTCTGTTTTGTGAAATTTACTTCCACTACACTAGTTTTCCAGTCCCTCACTAAAAAATATGCTCCTATCAAGTCAACTCCTTAGTTCCTCCAACTAAGCTGTTCAGATGAACAGCTTCCTGGCATCTGCAAAGCGTATAGTTGCTAGACTGTACTAAGCTTAAGATGGAAATGGTACTGAGTTCCATGTTCACACTTTGCATCTGGTTGTGCAGCGGTGTACAGAAAGTTGGTATGCAGCATGACATTAGCTCCATAACACAGAGCACCCTTGAAAAAAGGGAAGGGCTCTGACAACAGCACCATTATCCGTAGCTGTGCTGAGCAGTTATGGACAAATGACTTGGGGATCTACAGAGAAGTTATATGATCAGAAATGGTGTTTCACAGCAAGGGCATCACCTAACCAAACTTGCTAACACATAAATAGCCTAACAAAAGACAATAGTCTTTTCACCTCATTGACAAGCCAGTCATCATATTAATGCATCAAGCCAATTCCCTTTTATTCCCAAGACTTGTGACACAGCCTAAAACCATCAGCTGAGACTGATAAATATTACTGTCCAGATCTTGGTCTTCCCATCACAAAGGCTTTCAGCCCATCATCAGCTCAACACAGCCTAAAAGTCTTTCAGTTTGTGACTTGAATTCTTAAGGCTGTCTTCCCTCAGAAAACCCTGAAGTGCTTCCTGTTACTTTGCCCTCACTGCAAAAATAACTCAGCTAATGATGCACAGGTACTGGGAAATAAATATCAGTGCTGGTTCATCCCAATCTAGCTCCAGATGGCTATGCAGGGACTGCCTGCCTTTCGTCCAATGCACTGTCAATAGCCAGCAGTGGGCAGTTTTCACTGGCACCCAGGTTGTGGGAATAGTTGGCCACATGCATAGAAGTGGACAAGTGGGATATCTGTTCTGTTCTTCTCCATTTCCTTTATCTCAGATCTCTTTAGTTTTTAATCTCTTGATCATTACCACAGAGCGTTCTTTCATCTACATATTTCTGTAAATCACTGATTCCCAGTTTTCTGTCACTTTGGTAAACATTAGTTTTAGTGTTTAATCAATGTGAGGATTTTAGTACACCAAGATTAAAAGATACAAGATCCCATCAAAACCCAGGTATGATATATTACAACCATGAAGGGGAGTTTGACGGCTAGCATACTGGGATCCATTGCTGCTTCTCACCATCCTCTAAGCTGAAGCTTTTCAGCTGTTCCACTTACAATACACTTCTTCAGTATGAAGTGAAATACGATGATTTAAGTCAATCTAACAAGATGCAGAATAAGTGCTACCTGTTTTGTTATCTCACCTACAGAAATAACTTTACGCTTTCAAGAGGATTTTCAAAGATTTCAAAGGGAGTGTTGAGAGGGAAGAGAAACATTCATCCAGTTTTTAGTACTGCGAAAGAACAAAGACTTTAATAGTAATGGCAGGATTCAGGGTTTGTCTTAAATCTTGACTCATGAAGATTTTATTTTATAGTATTTTTGGATACTTATTCATATAACCTTGGCTATTTTAAAAAAGCCTAAATAGTCTGCTTTTTATGGAATCTAAACAAGTATCTGGCAGGTGGCAGCAAGTTTCACTATGAAATTATGTGTTCAGTTAATGATATTAAGCAGTTATTCTCAAGACATAGGTATTTTTAAATAATTTTTAATGATGAAAATATAGCAAGAATAAAAGTATTTAATACCCATTCAGAGATGTTAGAGAAAGCAAGATCTTGCAACTCTTCTGTTTAGATGTTGTCATGAAAGCCCAAGAAAGAGGGAATTGAATGAAACTCTGTTGCTCCAGATAAAAATCCATGAGACCCACAAAACTAATACGAACCTTCCGTGCATCTTCTTTTTTTCCCTTCAAGATGATGGTAGATATTAGCTGTTATCTCTATAAAGATTCATATAGTTCAAAGAGCAGAAATTTATACTTTCTCTCTCTGGTCCCATTCATACCCTGTTTTTTATGTATTTTAGGTCAATTATGAAGCATGACCACAATTATGATACTTCTAACTGTTCAAGCAACATCCCATTATTACTTTTTTTTGTATTATTTTGTGAGAGAATACTTGAAATTACTGATAGTTTTGTTCTACTCATGTAATTTCATTATTAAATTGTTTTCAAATATAATATAGAAGGTTCATTAAGAGAGCAGCAGGCTGAGGGATATTACTGAAATTATGAACTCAAAGGAAAAGTACATAGTCAATAGAAACATATTAATTGGGGTACATCTCACAACAATGATTCTTTTACCAATATGTTAAAGTTTTATGAACCGTTTTCTATTTGCTTATGTGGAAAGGCATTAATATTCAATCAGTTGAGCTGCGGTACACCTACACTGTATACCTTGTGTTTAGCTGCCTTATTCTGAAGATACCAGTAGAGCAGGAGCTGTTATTGCTCTGCATGTTCCAGACAACCAAACTGGGTTAAGTAATTTTAAAACAAGGAAAGATAGTAAGATTTATCATGAGGTTGAAAGCATAAAGAGAGGGACCATACATATTAGATATTGTCTCCTTTACACAGGAAAGATGGATTAATAAAAGCTATTAAAAATTTGAATTAATGCATATTTTATAGACTCTACAGCATTAAAGGGAAGATTAAACTTAAAGGTAGCCATTTCAGGCTTTATGCAGCACTTCATAATTTTATTTTCATCCCTTGAAGTAATGTGGGTGTAATGCCAGCAGACCAATTATGTTACCAGAATTAAGTAACCGTCTATAACAGCTTTACTTAACATGCAAAACTGCAGAGGCACCTTCTAACAAGAATTCACTGTTTCGGCACCATACACAGAAAGTACCATCTTTTTATAGGAGATACATTTTTTTCCCTTTAAAGTTTACTATTTTGGTAGATTTCAAAGGCACTAAAAATTCTCTAACAAAATAACACCAAGAATGAGGGAATAACAGGATTAGTTACTGTAATTTAATTGAACTAATATGAAAGGTTCAAAATACGACACAAACCCTACTGGAGCTAAGGAGAGGAGACCCACTGCCTGAAAACCAGGAGCTTTACGTAAAAATCACTCAAAAAGCTTGTTCCTATATTTCTGTGTCTTGGAATCCACATGTTCTACTTTTGAAAGTAAAATCTGTACTGGCAAGTCATTCAGAAGCTAGAAACAGTGAAGGGAAGCCAATGGGTATGGAAGAGAAGAAAGCTAATGACAGCCTTAGATGCCTCTTGTAGCTGCAAAATCAAGGACAGAATGAAAGGATACAAACTAAAGAAAATATAAACAGAGGAGGAACACCATAAAGAAAATCTCTCTCTTTTCCCCCTTCCCCCTTTTTACATGAATATAGGCAAAATGTGAAAATAATAAGCCAGCTAAAAATACTGTTGAAATTGCTAAAAGCATAAAACCTAAAACTAGCTTTTTTCAAATATGCCAGAGGCAGAGAGGCAGGCTGAGATTCTGTATAGCCAATACACATTTACAGTAAGAAAGAAGTCCTCAAATAAGTCAAGAGAATGAATTCCTTCTTGTACTCATTTCAAATGAATTCAGCTAAGTTATACCACAAATTCTCTTTATGATGGACATGTCAGACAGACCATCTCAAATCTAAGTGTCAGTAGAATAGAATTAGAAACAAGTTGGTAAAATGAATAAGTAACAAATCCCCAAGACCAAGTGATATTCAGTAAGATGTTTTAAAGGCAGTCAGGTATGAAATTACTGTAACATTGCAATATGTAACCTTTTGCTTATAACTACCTTGGTGACAGAAAGAGGTGGCTAATATGATATCAAGATTTCAAGACAGTTCTTAGGGAAGTTGGAGAACTACAGTCTAGGTAAGCCAACTACAGGGAAGTTCAGAAAGATCTCATTACACCAAAGGATAACACTATATAAAAGGGCACACAAAATTTCATGCACAAAAATCTAAAGCAATAGATGTAGGAAAACAATTCTAACTTCAGACATTCAGCTAGGACTTTGAATTTGCATTGCATTTTTCATTGTGTTTTTGGTGAACGTTTCAGACAGCTCTTGTTTTATTTCTGATGTAAATCATGTTTTTTGAAACCTCTGGTCTTTGAGAAATGAAAACCTATTTTTTCAGTGATCTCTGATCAGTGTTGCATAAGAATCAAAACCTGGAGCCTCTCTACAGTTAGAATGATAAGCTGTCCCCAGTGGAAATGTGAAAAGTGAGGGTATTTCCATTTCTATCCTTATTAATTTTCCAATAAATTTTAGTCAACTGAAAAAATGAATCACTGAATCTTCATGCATTTTTCTTAGTTGTATCCCTTGTGATTCAGAATTCACTTGTGTTTTATTTCCTTTATTAAGTAAAAGGCCCATTTTCCTCATTTTCAGTCTTTAATCTCAGTCTTTTTATACTGTACTCTGAACAAGCCAAACATGCAAAATTAATTTCCCTATCTGGATGCAATTTAGGGTCCAGGACTGATTTAACTCTTCAGATTATTTACCAGTGAGCTAATTTTTGCTTTGGTAATGAAATATATCGGCACAGCTCTAGCTGGTAAGCATGCCTTTATGTCAGCCCTGTCAGCCAGGGACTGCATGGAAACTTTCCTGATAAGTTTTAAGTCCTCTGAATGATGGGTGGGAACCAGTTAAGTTGGTCAGAATATTCAACACACAGAAAAAATTCTTACTCTAAGCAATATATATATAAGTAAAGAACACTTCTTTGGGTAAGGTGAGGGGAAGACTTAATTGCCTGAAACAGAGACCATCAGGCATTTTAAACATGTTTTGTAAATAACAGTTGTAAAAACACGTGTAGCAGAGAGACTGGCAGCAGAGAACAGAATGAAGACAGCCTTGTACACTGTATCTTGCATAAATTTTGCTTATTTACAATGGAATTACACCGTGATATCCTTTCATACACACCAAAGACAACTAAACAGGGCAGCTTGGTTCAGTGAGCTGCACAGAGTACACTGAGGTACCCCCTTAACTCACCTCTGGTGAATAGACCACCGGTCTACACTTCATTTCCCGCCCACCATGCTTTCCCATGTCTCTGCCACGCGCATCTGATTGCAGCTAGATATGTGTTTACAGTGCAACCCTGTCCAGTTGAGAACCTAACATCAGTGGGTGTATCCACACATCCATAAACCCCTTTTTGGCATAGTTGTGAAAAGAATGGCATTGCCATAGTAATGGCCATAGTAATAGTAGCTGCATAACCATGATAAATTATGAGAAAATAAAGCAAATGGTAGCACAAGGAACTTAAAAAAGACTGCCTATAGAAAAACGTGCTTTCATGTGTGCTTCCCCTATGTATCACGGAAGGAGTGATTTTTAGGAAGTATTTGCAGACAGAAGGATCTCTTCATCTACAACCGGAATGCCAACTCTGAAGTAGAGTGCGGTAAGTGAATAACCAGCACTAGCAACACAGCACAGCTCTTTAGGGCGGGAATTGAAGAACATTATCAGCAAATAATGCAAATTACTGGTAATCAAACAAATTAATTCATCTCCCATGATTAGTAAAGAATTCAAATCCATCTGCGAAGTGCTGTCTGTAGTGAATTCAGCCCAAGAATATGCAGCTTGATCAGTTAAGTTTGTAAATAACTTTGCAGCTGAAGTATGCTGTTCAACTAGTGAAGATGTAGGTTGGTTGCCAAAACACTTCAAAATATCCACAGCTGAGATATGGAGGAACTCAGATAGAAAAACAGGTGCCCGGATCTGTGACAAATTAAACTAAATCAGGAGTGTATTCATCTTCATTAAGAGTACACACAAAGAAGAATCTAAAATAATATCTCAATTATTAAACTGCTTAAATCCTCAAACTACACAATTATATGGTTGTCATAATGTACTGTTAAAGCAATGAATGCATCTCAGTCAAGACATTGAGAGAATTCTGGCCATTAACTTACCACCCTATTGGGTATGGTATTTGGAGTTACTAAAGTGAGCCTTGGCTGGAGGACAACACACTTGCCAAGTGCCATGGTTTAAACCCAGGACTCCAGGGAATATTACTGAAATAGGATAATGTGCAACTGCAGTGTGTTTCCCCTTCCATAGTTTCCTGCACAACTAACAGCAAGAAAGGTCCTCTGCAGGTCCTCCAGAGATGCATCATGAGACCATGCCTTACAATCTTTTAGGATAGCTCTTTTCTGTTTGGAGGCAAGAGCTGGGGTTGAAGTATCATTTGTTGAGGTGTCTTCCAACTGCACTATCTTGTGACATGGCATATTATCTTTGGATGAGAGCTACACTAACTGTGGTTTTGGCAAGAGTTTCTGCTATTTTCCTGCTCTGAGTTGGGGGTGGCTCTACAGTGGTAGGCTGCACTTTCATTCTGATTAGTAGTGTCACTCAAACTGGACTATGTCTTTGACCCCACTATTTTGCTGCCAGCAAAAAAATGGGTCAAAGTGAAAATTAATGTGGCTGGGGATTAGGGCATCAAAAATGTTTTCAGTAATTTCTAATTATAGATGTTTAAACACGCTTGAAAATATGATGTGTTAGAAGTCAACTAAAAGTTACAATACATGTGCATATTACATCATGTGTATACTTGCTCTGATATAACCAACAACTAAAAGTTACAATACATGTGCATATTATATCATGTGTATACTTGCTCTGGTATAAGCAACACCCAACTTTTTACAAGCTGAACAATGACTTTAAAACTCAGTTAAAATTATTTTTCTATTGGTTCCTTTACACAATCCACTATCTGAAATTAAAATAAAATTTTGCTCTCTAAAGTGCTCTTATTAAAAGAGTTCCATTCATATTTTGTTTCTTAGTAATATTCATAGCAAATTGACCTTTTAGAAGTAAAATTGTCATGGGAAATGTATCCTGAAGTGTTGAAAGCAAGTGGTTCTTGTACAAACTCTAGTAATAAAGACTTTTAACAAGTCAGTTGAAGATTGAAAAACCTTCCTTTGCTGGCTCTTATTTGCTAAGGAGACAAATCCCTTAATATTAAGATGGTCACATGCATTCATCTATCAGTTTAATACCTCAATGAGCCAAAACACAGATGATAAGAAGGATGATACAAAATTTAAGATTTTACAGAAGAAATGGCTTCTTAAGGTAAAAAAAAGGATCAACTCAGTTTTAAAAGGAAGCACAATCCACATGAGAAAGTTACATTCCTCTTTTCTCCAGCTTCTAATTTCTTGAGTTTAACGTTACTAGAGTCTAGCAACATGCTATATACTAAGTACAGACTAAACGTACACATTTTGCGAAGTTTTAACTCAGAACCAGTAGAATTTATTCATCCCATAACTTTTCAGGAAAACATGTCTTTCATACTTCACCAAACACATGTATTTCAGAGCTCACTGGAGCGTGACAGTTATAAGCAATTTAATATATTTTTATCCCACTTAACCCTGCACTGAATGACCAAATGACCACTGCCTCCACCGGGTCACAGAACAAAGCTGAGGATGCAAAGAGCTGTTTTCATAAAGTTGGAATGAGTAAACCACAGACTGATGTTCCAGTATTCCCTGAGGGAGGGTTGGCTATAAAATGTACTGGCTATTAACCTGATAACCATGCATAGGACTGCAGGAAATACTTTGCTGTAAATAAATGATTTATCCACAACTATCCAACTCAAGAGTGCAGTCTTGGCATCTGCTTATGAAGGATTGAAGCAACATCATAACCTATATTCCAGGTGCACTGTAAAGTTACACCTTTTGTATATATCATGCTTTCTAGCTAAACGCACATTTGTGTCTTGCCTCTGTTCTAAACAGAAGCAATGCTGAACCTTATTAGTCTTCCCTATGTGCACCCCACCCCAATCTTCATGCAAATTCTATGGGTACAACTTTTTTGTTCAGTTCATTGCACCTCATAAAGCATGAAAGCCATAGCCAAGGCTTCTTTCCTTATGTTCTTCCTTTTGAACTTTTAGTTGCCAGTTATTTCTCTGCCAAAATATACATGCCTCGGAACTTTTCTAAAATGGGGTTTGGTTAATGTATTTTGTTGGTTTTCCTTTAATTTGAATGTTCTAACTCTAAAATGGCTGAAGAGACCTTTTCCTCTAGTTCAAAAAGCCAAAACCAACTGTACGAAATTAAATGAGCTTCAAACAATCCTTTGCCCTCAAAGAAAAAGCAGAATAGCCCCAAATTAATCCCAATTTTCTTTACAAAAGCAGATCAAATCAATTTTAGCTATTGTGAAAAATCTAGTTGCTGAAAATTGTGGCATTATCATTAATCAGGGTTATTTTATTACTTTGGTGGAACAAAATCCCTGGTACTCTAATAGTAAAACAGCAATAACAAGAAAGACCTGTACATAAAAATGTTACAATTTACCCAGTAAAGATACAAAGAAATAGCTGTGGACTGATGGAAAGAGTCCTTTGTAGCCTGGACTCTGTAGTTAACTAATCAAAACTATTCTGTTACCTGAACAATGGTATATTCTACTACTAAAGATATAATCAAAAGTTAAGTTTAAAGAACTATTTTAACAAGCTCTGACAGAGTACGTTTTATCACAAAAGCTTTATGTCAGCATATGCAATATTATATAGAATGGCTATGCATTTACTAGGTAAACATATCAAACTATTCATATAGTATTCAGTATGTGATACAAAGCCTGCAAAATGAAATGCAAGAGATGGATGCTTGGAAGGGAACCTGTGTTACCATTTCTGTTTACAATTGTGTAGAACAGTTTGACTGGAAACAGCTGGGACTGTCTATGCAATTGATTCAAATGTGCATTCAACTTGTCTAAATCATCAAGTTGATTACGTAAATGAGCTTTCTATGGAAGATGATGAGTATAGGTTTTTTCCCTTGGGTTCTAGTATGGTGCAATGATGACAAAAAAAATTGCTACCAGGAAAATAGCAACCGTTTGCCTCCCATGGCAAAACATTAGCTATGTGGAAGCCTGTCTTCTCTGTTTCCCAAATGAGCTATTAGACAATTTACATAGACCAAGACGAATATTGAATCTCTATAGGCCTATCAAATATCATCATAAAAAAACCATACAGATAAAACTCTGCAGGTCCTCAAGTATAAATTAATTATTCATTATATAGATTTCTTATACTATCATGAAAAGTATAGGAAACTGCCGTGTTTCCTGGTCGTAGTGCATTATGGAATCCCAATGGGTATGAACTGGTTTACACCTCCACTGATTGCAAGAGCAACTTATGGCCATAAACTAAGTTTAGAAATTGGAGCTTAGCAACCTCGTAAGTGCTAGAAAGAAGCTTTAGAGTCATTTCAGATATCACTCAGACGTCCGCTTTCCCATAAAATAATTTCACAATTAATTTATTAGTCTTCTAGAATTGAGTCTTCTAAATTTGATATCACCAGAGGAAAATCAAGACCTACTTCCAAATGAATAGATAAGAATTCTAGAGAAAACTGTTTCACAGATATTACATCTTTAAGCTATTAGTCTTTAGACTGTGAACTTCTGGGTTTATAATCCATTTGTTACAATAACAACAAATAAATTCTAAACAGATTAACATGTGAAATCAGGAACATTCATTTAAAAAGACTGAAGCAGGAAGGAAAATTAATATTGAAATAGGATTATTTGTGATCAGCAGGTCGAGGGAGACGATTGTCCCCTCAACTCTGCTCTCATGAGACCCCCACCTCCAGCACTACCTTCAGCTCTGAGGCCCCCAA
>JBCJKH010051135.1:12931-38462 GCA_039877255.1 Loriculus beryllinus
CCTGCACCAAAAAAAAAAATGTGCTTATTTACCTCACAGATCTCTTTAAGGTGATGTGCAAGACTCAGTTTACAAATCACTACGATACAACATGAAGAAAGTAGACCCCTTTTCAGCAACTTATTTATGCAAAGTAGTTTAAAGTAGTGCAACTGAAGCATGTTCTTGGTTTCTTTGCTGAATCAGAGCTCATATCTTCCTGCCAAGGCAGTGATCTTAGTACCACTCCTAAATGCACAAGTAATTCTAGAAGCCCTAATGAAAGTCAAGATAACACCACAGATTTTATAAATAAGGGTCTTTATTTAGAATACTGTTGAAAACATTCTTGGCAACCACATGGTATAAATATATAAAGTTTGACACAACAAACCAAGCAATATTAAATATTTTTTTAATTTTTTTCCTTTTGTTTTTTCATTTTTGCTTTTATTTTTTTGTTTCTTTTTTCTTTTTTTTTGCAAAGCAACTCTTATTTACAATTATACAAAAAATTTTATAAAAAATGGTCCACAACCTTATTTTGGCCAGAAGAGGACTAATAGGAAGGATCTGTCATGCCAGTACTGTTATATTCTCCTCCGCATTCAAGAACCAGGTTCCTATTCCCCAAAGCCCAGATTAAACATTGGCCATTTTATGGTATACAATTCCATCTCTAGACATATTAAATAACTTTAGTTTAACAACCAATAAATAACTACATGTATTTTGAAGTAATACAGGTTTGAAAAGTTATATATTTGAAGGAATTTTGAGTGGTATTTTAAAACTGGAACAAGTCTTAAGTCTTTTTAGTCTTAGGTATCGGAGTGTGGCTGAGTGAAGCAATGTTTTTTCAGAGCAGTCCCATTGGACCTGCCTTTATAACACTTGGTAGATAGGATTGCTGCTGCTGTTATCCTGGGGAAGTGGGGTGCAGTTGGTGGGAGAAGGAATCTGGGCTCCACTGTCACTCAGGCTCGCTCCTTCTGGGGGAGAACAGGGACTCCCTTCAGCAACAGTTTCCACTGGAGGCAGTATAGGACATGTGGAGTTATCTGTGGAAATCCTCTCTACAATGCTCGAGAGGCAATCAAGGCTGGAAACAACAGAACTCTTCCCATGCTTTGGATCTAAAAAACAGGCAAAAAAGGTGCTCAGTTTATCCAATGTGTACTTAACATCAGTAGGATGTAGTTCTTTCATAAACCCCAAGTGACTGGCTGACAGTGGCCATGTAAAGATTCAGAGAAAATTAATATTGGGGAAGGAAACTAATTATTAGAAAATAAGAGATGGTAACTGCAAAATGGAAGAAAGATCCAACCAAAGTGCTACTTTTAGGGCAGGATCGATCCAGGGCTTCACTTAAGTCCATAGAAAGGGAAGGGAACATTTGGAATCAGCTGCCAGTTGCTTCAGTTGGGATCAGTGATGGGTAGAGTTAGAAGAGTCTTCATGCAACACATTGTTAAACACTTAAAATTAATTGCAGGGAAGAATATACTTGCATCCAGATATTATATTTGCAAAACAGGAAATGCAGCTATAACATGCTCCCACATTTGCAAATATATCTAGAGGAAATCCAATGCTTCTACTAGCATCAACAGCTCGCTGGCTGAAAAGACGGGTTACCCTTTCAGCCCAGCTGGGATCAGCTAAACAACTGGAGGTAGAGGAGGCATGACTGCATTGACTGCCTGTCTCCATGTTCCATGCAGCCGTTACAGTGTGTACTCACCATTTGGTGATTCTGTGTAGTAGCTGCTGTCATAGCTGTTTCTTCTGCGGGAGTTGCAAGGAAGCCCGCTGTACTCCATCTGGAAAGGAGAGCAATCTGGGTGAGGTCACTGCCTGGGGAAAGCCATTACTGAAATCCCAGTAACCATCCCATTTTGCCTTTCAGTCCCTAGTCTGCGCCATCACTCCAGTCCTGGCTGAAATGCCATCAAGCTGTAGTTTCTTTGAATAGGCAAAACTTAACTTGGCTAAAAGGGGATTCACCCCAGAATATTTCACTTGGCACAGCTGTTCCAAAGGAAAATTACCACTGCTGTTGCAACAAATGCTGTAGCTTTACAAATAAGATGAAGTTTTCCAGCATTCTGATCAGATACTGCCCTACATGTATCTTCCATTTACAACAGGGAGACCAAAAGGGGAATGAGTCTTTTTCATTTAATGTTTTTCCAAACATAAGTTAAAAAGGCTCTGTCTACCTTTGTCATTTTATATTTCTTTAGTTTCTTTTCCCACTTCCATTTCATACAGAAAAAGCATCAAAACATTGGCCAATATATTTGTTTCTAATACTTTAATCCACAATTAAATTTCTCTTTTTGACAAAAGCAAAAGGCTGTATTTTGAAGAGGGTTCCTATCCATAAGTCTTCTCTCCAATCTGCCAACTATCTCATAACGGCAGATACTCAACTCAGTAACGATGATCACCACCAGAGCACAGAAAAAGAAAATAAATCTCAGGTCTTAAAGTGCTGTCAATATTCCACCTCAGAAGCTCTCCTGAACTCCAGCCACCACATCCCACCACCCGAGTCAGAGTCCGAGCCTATAGTCACAGTGAGAAAATGTGGCGACGAGACACCTTATATGGCACCCACCCTTCTTCTTCCCTCCCTGCAACATCCAAACAGGACTGAAAGCCTGGGGTCTCCTTCCTGTTTCTGGTAGATGTCAATGGAGGGGACGAAGTGAGAGGAGAAATAAGGAACCTTTTTTTTTTTTTTTGTAAGGGTCAAGAAAAACAACTCTGGTTGCTTTAGACCCTCCTCCTCTTCTCATGATGAATGGCACAAAACAACTCTGGCACTTCTCAGTTCCCCTGTAACTACCATGACCAAGGGGACCTTCCTTTCTGCTGTCTTTAGAGGATTCAAAGCAAAGGATGGGCACAGAGATGCCACAGGAGCTACAGGAGCACAGGCAGGGCTCCCGTACCTCCCCAGGCAGCTTCCCATGGTGTTCCCCCAGCAACTCTCCTTTGGCTCCCCCAGGACACAGCAGGACCTGCCTAACTTCTCATCCCAGGGAAAAAAGTGTGTAAGACATTTTCTTCTTTCCCAGAGATCCTGGTATGTGTGGACCTCCACCTCCCTTTGCTGCTGTGCTCAAGACAAGAGAAAGCAGTCTGTCTTATGCCTAGAGAGGTATGGAAGGTAGCTGCTATAGGGAATGTGGGAGAAGGCAACTCGCCCTGCGGAGGTTTGGACCGACAGCATCTGGGGCACCTCGGTGGCAAGGTGTCCTCCCTGGGGCACTCACCATGCCATCAGAGCAGTTGGAGCGGGGACTGGAGGCATCCGATTCCCCACTGTAGTGCTCCAGCACCGGGTAGTAAGCATCCTCCTGCTCCCGCAGCAGTGCCTGCAGGCTCTCAATGTAGCGGATGGCATTGCGCAGGATCTCCACCTTGGGCAGGCGCTGGTTGGGGTTGGTGGAGGTGCAACGCTTCAGAGTCTCAAAGGCCTCATTGACCTTGCTGAGCCGCCGCCGCTCTCTCATGGTGGCAGCCTTACGGCGGTCAGCATTAGTGGTCTTCCTCTTGCAAGCCTTGCAGGCCCACAGCAGGCAGCGGCCGGCCTGGTGGTGCCCGCTGGGTGCTCGAACGTGCTCCTCCTCATGTGGGTGCCCGTGGTGATGCCCGTGGTGGTGTGGGTGCTCCTCGGGCTTCAGCAGACCCCCCACATGCACCAGCCGGGGGTCCAGGTCCTCAAAGAAGTGCATGTCCGATGTGTTGAAGCACGGGTCATCATAGAAGTCATCAGCGGCTGTGAAGGAGCAGAGGGAGCCCTCCGTCATTTCCATAGGGCCCAGTAAGTCCATGGGAGCGGCGGAGGAGACAGTGGCTCTGCCAGAGGGGGTGAGGGGAATCAGAAAAGAGGGGGCTTCGACCGGGACGTTCAGCGACAGCCGCCGGTCAGGAGGGTGCTGCAGAGCAGGGACCCTCACACCCTCTCCCCAGCGATAGCAGCAGCTGCTGCCGCCGAACCCCTCCCCAACGGCCCCGGTCAGGGAGTGCCACTCGAGGCCGCATTTATGCCAGAGCCCCCCCGCCCCCCTGACGAGGCTGGCCGCGCTGGGGCGGGGCGCGAAGGGGGCCGCGGCGAGTGGGGGGGAGCGGTGTCCCTCGGCGGGGGAGCCCGCGGGCCGCTGCTGAGGGCGGTGGTTGCGGAGCTAACGGCAGCCGCTGCCGGCGCTCGGCTGCACCGGTCTTTTTCTCTTCTTTTTGTACTTTTCCCCCTCACACACTTTTAAGCCGCCGCCCTGCCCAGCGCAGCCCGTCAGGGAAAGCCATGCTCCCCGCTGCCCTCAGGTGCCGGCGGGCGCCAACCCTGCGCCCCGGGTGCTGGCTGCGCTCCCGCTCTTCCCGCACGCACCGGCGGGTGTGAGACGTTTTGCAACGCGCCTCCCTGCACCTCCCGGCCGGTGGGCGGCGGCGGCTCCGCTGGTTTCTCCCAGGGAAGAAGCCCCCAGCCCCGGGATGGGTTTCTCGGCGCCGGCCCCTGCCATGCGGCTCTGCGGCCACAGGGTAACTACTCCGGGGGCGTTCGTGAGGGCGGACGGTGTGGGCGGCACCTCAGTGCCGGCGCCGGGCCAGGGACGCCGCGGAGAGCCGGGGCCGTTGCCGCTCTGCGGGAGCAGAGGGTGTGAGGGGAGAGGCAGGGCGGGAAAGGTGGCTGAGGGGAGCCGGCCGCAGACCGCCTTCAAAATGGTGGCCGCGTGGTGGCGCCGCGCTCGGCGGCAGGTGGCGGCGTGACACGGCCGCCTCTAGGTGGGGATAGCGGCCCGCAGCTCTGCGCCGGCTGGAGCCAGCGTCCCCGCCGTCACCTCCGCCCCGTGAGCGGGGCCGCGGCTGCGGCAGGAGGAGGGCAGGGCGCCGCCGGGTCTCCGGGACAGGGCGATGAGGGAGGAAGTGAACGCACTCGTCCCGGAGAGCAGTTTCTCTGGAGTCGTGGTTCTTTGCCCTCCACCGGGGGGACGGGAGGGAATTTGCAGCAGAAAAAGCGCGTGTGCCTTGGGTCTTGTCTTGGGAATCAGGGTGTCCCTGCCCACGTGCGACCCAGGTACGGTTCAGAAATACAGACCGAGGATGGAACAGAGCTCAAGCGCTGTTAACTGAAACTGTTTGACCTCAGGGCAAAATCAGGTTGTGTGGGAGGGTGAGGTCTGCAGTGGCTGAGACACCAGCTAATGCCCGAACAAGTTGCAGCTATATTTACCACAGGAAACATTTGATTCCTCCAAATAAGCGATGTAGCAATGGCTTAGTAATGATGTACTGGAGGAGAGCTGAGGCCCGAGTTACGTTCACCCATCATTTCAGCAAATGACTCATTTCACATGAGCTATGATGTATAAATTTGCATTTCAAGTACTTCTTTACACTCAAGCTTCTGTTCTGAAATCTTTGCAGAGAGAAACTTCACCTTGTGAAGTAGCGTTTTGCTGTACATGCAGTTGTTCTGTAACTGGATTGCTTGTGCAGTAGGAATTTGTTATTTCGGCTAACTAGCAGTGGCAGAGTTTGGACCTTGGAGAAGTGGGCTGGTTTTTGGTAACACCTCTCAAGGGTGGCAGAGTTTTTACTCTGGTTTTGGAATATCCTTTGAGATGAGGAATTCGGTTCTTTTTTCAATACAGAAGCACTTCAGCAATTCAACTGTGTGAGTTCATTGACTTCACGATTGAAATGGTTATGGGTATTTTTAATGTGCCATAAGATAAAATTAAGTTCTATTCTGCAGCTACAACTGTTGGTAAAATTGAAACTCAGTCAAAATCAAAAGCAAAGCTCAGCCTTCAGCAAGGCAAAGGGCGGGTTGAGGGGTTCTGAAAAGTTAAAGACAGCCACCAATGATCTAGTCCCCAGGCCATGTGCCTATGACTTCTAAGAGGAGCTATGGTGACTTCTTTTGTTATTATGTGATTTGGTTTCTTGCAAAAGTTCCTAATCTGCAGTCCCAATTTTCTACTTACATGTCTTTGACTGGAATTAAAGGTAAGGACTGTTTGTCACATTCTGTCATTATCTTCAAAAGATAACATTTTTATTTAAGCTGTATGTTTTAGACTCTGTACAAACTCACTCTTTTAGTGTGTCCAATGCTGAAAGGTGATATGTCCCAAGGAGATCAGCTATTGACCACTTTTACACATTTACAAGTGTATGTCCCAGCTGTTTCCAAGAGGCAGAGTAGCAAACTTGTGGAAACACTTCACTATTATTACAGAGTTTCTTTGATCCAGAAGGAATGAGCAGATTTTGGGTTTGGTTGGTTGGTTTGTTTGTTAGGGTTGGCTTTGGCTTTTTTTTAAGTAAAAATAATACATATTCAAAAATAGTGCTAAGTCTACAATAAGGCATAATAAGTATAAATGAGAAATAGTTGTATGTTGTAACAACTAAACATGTAAATTGGGATATCGAGGCTTGGTGCTGGCTGTGTGACCCACTCAAGACACTTAAACTTTCTCTAGATCATTGGTTTCATTTGTGGAAAAGGTAATTTTACCTAATATTTGGTCAGTGTTGTAGTGTATTCTGACACCGTGTGATTCTAGGTTATATTTGACCCCAGAAAATGGCAATCTGGGACTTGTGTGCATAGTGGTCACCTTGGGCAAAGTGGTAGCAAATGGTGGAACTTGGGATAAACAGTACAAGGAGACTGCCAGTAATTGTCCATGAATGAACTTACGTGCATGAACTGATATAAGTGAAATAGCGATATAAGTGAAATAGTGAGAAAGCCATGACCAGATGCTGAATTCTGCTCAGAGTGATCTTCCAGTGGAGATGCCCTCAAGGACTCCTTTTCTGCTGCTGTGACCAGAACTAACATTCACTTTCCAGTATTATTAACAAGATGGGTTTGTCCAGAAAGATGTTGCCTTGTATGGTGGGAACTTAAAAAAAGTCTGGGCAAAGAGCAGATCCTGAGGTGTTCTGCTCAATTTTGTGTGGACATAGTAGAGAGAATGAAGGACAGCATGATCTCCACATAGAGACTGCAAGTCTACTATGAGTAGGCACCCATAGGCAGTGCTTGTGGCAAGCATTGAGAACTATGCTACTGGTAATACCTGTTTGGAGCATCTGTGGCTATAACTTATAATTCTAGTAAAGATTATGTCTCATCCAGTTTGGATGCTGTATTTAGGGCACTGGTGCTGCTTCCGAGCTGCCCCAGACTGTGTGTGTTGGTGTTGCTTTGGAGGTACAAATGCAGAGTGTGTATATGAACAAGCAGAGAAAGAGAATTTTAAACCTTTCTGTAAGAGTTGTTGCTCTTATACCTGTTCCACATTCATCCTTCATCTCCTTTTTTTGCAGCGTGCTATTGAAAAGGAAGCTGAGAAGGGAGGGACAGGTTCTACTTCCTGTGCTGAGAATCATGGACAGACTCATCCTATGTGCAATAGACAGGTATTGTTAACACAGTTTGAGATTATATTCATGAGCATATGTACTCTTTTAGCAGAAGTAGCATGTGGACAAGGGGAGCTTGCTATCTACAGTAACTGATTTCTTTTTCCTTTTTCATGGGATAGAGACTTGGGAAAATAGCTGACTATGAGCTTATGTAAAATTAACAGAATTGCCTCTTCAGGCAGAGGGCCCAGAATGTGTATTTTGGAAAAGGGAGAGAGGAAGACCTAAAATCTGAGAATATGTGGATGTGCATGGGTAGAAAGATGAATAATGAGAAGAGAAACAGAGAGGACAGTATTTCAGGGAAAAAAGAAGCAAGTTCTGCTTAAAAAAAACCCAAAACCAAACGAATTTGGGGTTGTTATGCTGGAATTCATTTAAGGTAAAACACAGTCTTAAGTACTGGAAACCATGGAGGAGGCTGTACCTCCATTTCGGAAGGTCACAAAGAAGACTGTTGCAGAAGTAGGTCATGCATTACCTACTTCTGGAGTATTTGGAGTGGGGTTTTCTGGCACTAGTTTGTAATTCAGTGAGTAGCTTTGCTCTGCTCATACTTAGTGAGCTGTATTTTAATACTGAGAGGGATGGATTTCATTGTTCTTATTCATGTTGAGTTGCAGTCAGTGGAACTAATTGTTGAATAAGGTATGCTCAGCATGAGGATGGGCGATGGAATCTAGCCCAGATGGAAATATCTTTTAAACCACTGCTATATTAGAGAGCAACCATCTTAATACAGGCAAATCTAGCATGTTGCTAAACGTGCTTCAAGCCGTTCTTGTGGCACACTGTAGTATTTTTACAGATAAATGCAGGGGTTGTTTTAAAGTGATCCCTTCCCCCACTCCCAAGGTTGAATCATATTAACAGAAAGATTAGGAAAACATTTGCATTGTTGTCTGTCCTGTCTTAAAACACCAACAGAAAGTAGGTGGTATAATGCAGTTTTGCAGAAATCACTACTTAATTGCAGCTGTGTATAAGTCAGTTTACTGAAAATGTTTTGTTGTACAGTGTTCTTAATGCAGTATTCTGACATTTATTATCATTCTGTGGTCTTCCGTCTCATGCAACATTCTTAGTAGAAATGTGCTGGTGCAGTTTTGTATACAACACACAAAACTCTCTTGGGGAAGAATACTAGCATGACTATGTGGTAAATTGAGGAATAGAGTATAGATGCAAATTGCCATTTCTGAACTGAATTTATTGTCAAGCATAACAAAAGTATCACAGTATTACATAAAAGTGTGAGACAGTCTGTCAATGAGGCAAACTCCAGGTACGTAAAACGTAATGCATACAGAGATGAAAAGCTAGCTGCCAGCAGCAGAACCAGTTGCTCTTAGGTGACCTTGGTAGCCAGTGTACAAAGAA
The DNA here is from genome assembly GCA_039877255.1 of Loriculus beryllinus. Taxonomy (NCBI): domain Eukaryota; kingdom Metazoa; phylum Chordata; class Aves; order Psittaciformes; family Psittacidae; genus Loriculus; species Loriculus beryllinus. The sequence continues at coordinate 21,749 of JBCJKH010051135.1, forward strand.
GCTCTCCTGTAGGAGATGAACAGAAGGAATCTGGACAGCTCTGAACTCTACCCAAGCTGGCTAAAGAAAAGGTCTTAGGTGTGGTGGTGCTAATAGGTTCCTTAACTGAACACTGCCCTAACTGAAATGCAAAACTGGCTACTCTCTAGGATGCAATTCTAGTTAATCGTGCTGTATTATTTTCAGTAGGATCTTACTCCTCTACAGAGTACCACGATAAATCCAAGAAATAGCAGTAATGTCATAGTAATACCATAATTTAGCTAGCTGAAAGAGGGTCTGTATGGTAACTGAAACATCCACCCTAGGTTAAGTCTGAACAGAGCCATAGAGCTAGTGTCTTCAGTGACACCTTCAAAATATGCACGAGAACATGTAAGGATCCCATCTAATGAGAACCCATAATGTATCTCCTCTGCTTTATGAGGATGAGAAAAGCCAGCCAGGCAAATAACTGTAGAGAATACCAGCACATTATCTTACTCCCACTGTTAAAATGTTTGCATCCTTAAACCTGGAGAAGTACACCACTAGAAATAGCTGTGTGATAAGTAAATGAATTAGACTACTCATTTAAATAGCTATTATCACAGAAATAAGAAACCTTGTTTTAAAACAGTCTTTTAAAAAAAGTTAATTTTGTTAGTATACTTGTTAGTAATGTAAAATATGTTATTAATATAAAATACTTAATATTATAAAACTAGATCTTTGGATTTTTCTTCCACATAGAAGTTTCTGTAGACTAAAGTTGCTTTTTTTATTTTTAATAAAAGTTATATATACTGTTAGAAATAATTTTCACTAGCTAATCATTTAAGATAGAAAAGAGGTTTAAAAGCTTCTAGGAAGAATTACATATATAAAAATGTGATTAATGCAAACAACCTAGGTAACTAGCAACCTTGCTGTCATTTAAACAAATAATGATATGGGCTAGATTTTGAGCTGTCACTCAACAGAGGACAGAGTGTAAGGCAGTAGGAGCAATACAGCATCATGTCTCCTGAGCCCTGGTCTCAAGTCCACCCTCTATACAGGTCTGCCTTAGGAGCTGCCTTGTAGCTGCAACAGCCACAGCGTTAAAGACCTTCCCTGCCCTGCTTCACTTTTGCTCCTGTCCCATCACTACACTGTGGCAGTGTGGTAGCACAGTGTATGGTTGCACAGATTGGCCCTATGCCATTTCTGTGCTGGGAAAACTCTCTCGGGGGTTGCTTCAGACCCTCTGCAGCTCCTGTACACTGCTGCAGAGGCAGGCAGGGCTCTGTGCCTGTTCTGAACTCTTCCTGCAATCGGTCCATAAAGTAATCCCCGAGACTATTTCTGCCATCCTGGGAACAATCAAGCCTGCGAGCATTGGTCAGCAGATCTCCCATCAGCTTGATCTTCCGGATTTTGGGCCCGATAAATTGTTTCTTGATAGTGCTTGCGCTATGAGGGTCAGCATTTTCAATACTCAGGGCATAAAGCTCTTCAAAATACCGTACAATAGTTTTCCACTGTACCATTGCTAGTTCCAGGGCTTTCATCAGACCAACTGCATACTCACAGTTTGGTTTCTAGAAACAAAGACAGAATTACATTTATTTAGAAGAACAGCTCATCTTACTGTATTCATTGATGGTTTCCTGCAACTTACCTGGTGCTATAAACGAGATGGGCCAGGATTTTCCAACAGCTCCTTCTAGTTGGGAGCATCTGTTGGTTTTTTGCAGAGTTGGATGATATAAACACATATAAATGGCAGAACCCATGCACTTTTTCAAGGAACAGATATGTGGCAGCAGTTATGCTTTAGGAGCATTCTTAACCCAAGAAAACTTATCAGAGAATCAGAATGGTTTGGGTTGGAAGCGACCTTAAAGATCATCTTCTTCCATCTCCCTGCCATGGGCAGGAACACCTTCCACTAGACAAGGTTGCTCAAAGCCCCATCCACCTTGGTCTTAAACACTGCCAGGGATGGGGCAGCCACAGCTTCTCTGGGCAACCTGTGCCACGGCCTCACCACCCTCACAGGGAATAACTTTTTTGTTACATCTAACCTATTTTTTTCAGTTTAAAACTTACCCTTCATCTTGTCATTACACTCCCTGATAAAGAGTCCTTCCCCATTTTTACTGTAGGCACCTGTTAAATACTGTAAGGCCATTATAAGGTCTTCCCTGATTGAAACTGAATATTTAGAAGTTTTTCAAGATGACCTTTTTATATTCACTTTCTTCAGTTTAACAACTGCTGTGATAGGCCAATGAAGAGCATTCTGTATTAAGTATTTACAGAATACTGGTTTGGTTGAGGAGAATCAGCCACTTGGTCTTTAACAGATACAGTGGGCTTCTTTTTTTTTTTTTCCTTGATACCTTTGAGTTATTCCTTTGTACCTATGCAAGCCTGAGTCAGATCTCTAGGTCAAATTTTATCTTGAGCTGTGCTCCAGCAGGACAACTACTGCCCCAAGCTGGATGTTTCTCCTACCTACTTCCTTACTACCTGTCTTAGGTGCTAATAGATTCTAGGCTTCTGTTTAGTTCCAGTGTGAAGGAGACAAGTTGGCTGTTCCAGTCTCATAATCTGTTACAGCATGCTGGAAACAGCAGCTGAATAAAAGAAAAAGGGGACCACTGTTCATATTCTTTTGGGCTAGAAAGCATCCACATAGTTAGGGCTGTATGTCTCACAGTTTCTAGGCATCAAACTCAAGAATAAACCCATCACCACTAATATGACAAGGAAATTATATCTGGAAATCTAATAACGGTTTAATGCAGACATCTGAAGTACCAACAATAAAATGCAAGAAGTTAGAATAATTACTGAGGATTGCAACTGCTGGAGAGCTTATCAGCTACCACCCACCTGAATGGTTTTAGAACAGTAATGGCCACCTCTTTCTTGCTGATACTTCATCAAAGCCTCTGCAGCTTTTCTCTCTTCCAGAGCTTGATGCAAGAAGAACTTTGAAACATTTGGTAGAGCCACATGCGACTGATCAAAATATTCACCCTAAGCACATAAAACATGAGTATTAAGATTTGCTGGAGATGGGACTTGCTTGCAGCAGAACATGGCTTTGTGAAAACCTGGGAGAGCCTTCCAGTGGAAGCTGTTCTACCAGCACAATCACTTTGAAGACCTAATCAAAATTTCTGCAATAAATGAAGTAGTTATGGTCTTAAATGAAAAAAAAAAAAAAAAAAAATCTATACTTCTACAGGAACTCTTTCTGTCCTTCAGTACTGGACAGGTAACTGCAGTAGTGGTATTCTGTCTCAGCAGCAGAGACCCCCAGAATATTTTATTTATGAGTGGCTGGGGATGGGTTTTGATGTTTCGTGTGGGCTTTTTATTTGGCTACTTTTTATATTTTTTTAAACATAGTCACACAAAGAACATCAAATTTATCCCTTCAGGTCAGCATTCCAGTGAAAAGTTAGCTTTAAAAGGTATGAGAAAGATGAGGCAAATAAAAAAAACATAACTTTGCATCTATTTATTAGCTTTGTTATGGATAATGTTATTCCAAAATAAAGAATACTGCTACTGTACTGTATACACATGTCTAGGAACACTTAAGTATTACAACCCTAAACCCACTGCAGACCTTGTTCTGGTCTGTATAGGAAAGTAACACCTTCAACCACTGCGGTATTTTAATCATGTCAATAGATCTATCAGCTCTTACATTAGGAGAATTTTATTCATGGTAGTGCTGTCCATAAAGAGAACTTATTGGAGACAGGTAGCAAAGGAGAGCCATCAGGTTATACTGGCTTCAGCACTGGCTCTGTACAGCTCTGATGCTGAGAAAGATGAGAGGCAGCAGCTGGGAATATACCAAGAACCAAATTGAGGTAGTTAGTATCTTGATCTGCTGCTTCCCTAAACATGCATATGTAATGCAGCACAACTTTTGTTTTCTGGACATGCTCTGGGTTGCAGTACTACATCTCAAGATGTTGGATTGTAGCCTGCCTGCGAGGGGGAAGGAACAAATATGTGCATTTCCTAAGTTTTTCTGCTTCTTATTGTTTTCCCTGTTTTCATCTATTACTCTGTTTAGATATGAAATACTTGTGTTTTATCAATGCTGCTCTGTTTAGAAAAAATGTGTAAGAGTTATATACACAGTACAAGTCTGTTTGTCTCTTGTATTTTTATGGCCATCTGGATACCCCAGACCTGTGACACACATACACACGTGCGACCATAAAACCATTCAAGAGAAAACACATACTGGAATCTTTTATTAAGAACATTCATTGAGGTATTTGCATAATCCTTTTCCTGAAGTCATTCTTGTTTCTGTTGACAGAACAGTCAAGATTCAGTGTTTTATAACCAGTTCCTCAGTGCAAGCGTGCTGTGTGACTTCAAGTAGAGCACAAGTTACCACACCTGCTTAACTGTTAAGGTAAATCTTTTATGTAAATCATTAACTGTTTAAATGTTTACATTTCTAGGTTTGATGTATCCACAGTCAATATCTAATTGAGCTTTCCCCATCCCACCCAGCTGCCAATCACTAGTATCACCCTAATCCACATGCTTAACAAGTAGAGGTTTTACTGCATACTTACATTTTTATTGGACTAATAGTTGACACCATGCTTGATCAAAAGATCTTGGGGATATATTGAATATAGTTTGTATTGCTTCTCAGTGGATGCTTGGCATCAGAAGGGATAGCATGGATAATTTTATTTACAATTTTAATTGCTTTGTTAAAATATATGTTGCCTTAATATTTTATATGTAATCAGACACAGTTCTGGCATGCATGTTACATGGTATCAGAGATAATTTGGTAACTTTAATTCATGTCCAACATTCCTGCATGTTGAGCAAAAAACCCAAAGGAAACAGCCATGTTCGCAAACTTACTAACTTACTTCACCAGTTAATCACACACAGCTATTTTACATACAAAGTCTGGAGAAAAAAATAATCCCCAGACTCTGAAAAGTTAATAGTCCAGATTTGTCAGTGTGCCCTGGAACAGTCCCTTTTTTCATAGGCATAACACAAGTGCCTGCTTCATCACCCGCTAGTTCCAGACTTCCGCTGTCATTCCACTAGCAGAGTCAGCGGCCGCCCCGGGCGAAGCCCAACGGTAGCAGCGAGCATCCCGAGCCGACTCCAACAAAAGAGCCCCTATATCCCGCCGGGTCACTTCATAGGACAGAACCACTCTTCCATACCTGCCCAACTTTGAACCCCCCCCATAACCCCCCGTCGCCGGCGGGACCTGCTTCAGCCCCCGGGCACCTCGTAACCCCACCGCCCGACGGCAGCCACGCTGCGCCCTCGGCCGCCTCCCGGGACATCCTCGCCCGGTCCCGTCCCGCCGCCTTACCAGCGCCTGCAGGCAGTAGGCGAGCTCCAGCAGGGCGCCGGTGACGCCGCAGAGGCCTTCCTCCACGGCGGGCGGGAAGCTCTGTCTCACGCGGCTGCCGGGCAGCGCGCGGTGCGCCTGGCAGGCGGGCAGCGTCACGCGGGGCCGCTTGGAGCGCGGCTCAGCCATGGCAGGCGCCGCCATCGGGGGCTGCCCCAGCGCGTCCCCTGATATAGCGCGGGCACCTGGGACACACCTTGCCGCGCTCCGCGGAGCCGGGCCGCCCCTTCCCGCCCCCCTCCCGGCCCGTGCCGGCGGGAGCTGCGCGTGGCTGCCCGCCCTCGCCGGGGGAGGGCAGGGCCGCCACGGTGAGCGCGCCCGGGGACTGGGGCGGCCGTGAATAGCCCGGAACCGCGGCCCCCGTCCCACCTCCGCTCGGCCTGGCGTCGGTCGGTAGGGTGCGAAAGGCCACGCAGTGACTCGGCCTTACTACGTGGGGCTTATCTGAGGGACAGTCGCCAAGGAGGACGGGCGCGTCATCTAACAGTGAGAGAGCTGCGAGAGTGCAGCGCGGCCCACTTGAGGCCGCAGCAGCTGCTGGTATCTGCGGTCAGGTGCAGTCGTGGGGAGGGTGTGGTCAGTGAAAATCCTGGGAACTGAGCGGCGTGAGGAATGGGTCTTGGATACAGGGAAAATCCTTACCTGTGCAAATTTAGAGCTAGAAATGTTTGTGTCGAACTGGTCCTACCTAGGCAGATTGAGCCATCTTCAGTATTGTAACTAATAACGCTCAGTTTGTAGAGTGATTTAAAGATACAGGTTTCTGACTTCAGGTTTCTGAGTTTCTCAACTGATTTACTGTTGGATGGAGCTGTGCGTGTTACTGCTTGAGCATTTATTTACCCTTAATAGACTTAAGCCGATGGAGTGGAAATACAAGTAATCTTGACACCCTTCAAATTTAATAATTTTCTGTTCAGTCACTTTCTGTTTAGTAAGCTTAGTGTTAGGTGCTGTTCTGTGGAATATTTTTCTAGCAGATCAGCCCACTCCTCCCCAACCCCACGGGTGGAATCATTATTAGAATCATAGAATATTTAGGGTTGGAAAGGACCTTAAGATCATCAAGTTCCAACCCCCTGCCACAGGCAGGGACACCTCACACTAAACCATGTCACCCAAGGCTCTGTCCAACCTGGCCTTGAACACCACCAGGGATGGAGCATTCACAACTTCCCTGAGCAGCCCATTCTTATTGTGTAACCCCTTCTCCATTATGAGAAAACTCACAAAGTATTTGTAGGGGTTTAATCTGTTTTCTCTGTTACATGGTTTATGCGGAAATACAGCTTTATTAATATTAGAAATACCTAAGTTTTATCAATACAGAGCTAGAGATCTCGACCAATATATACTGGGATGATTGTTGTAGCATCAGAACCCGAACAGAATGTGAAGATGCTTCTAATGCTGTCCTTTGAAAGCGCACCTCCTTTAGGTGCACCTGGGGATTTGTCCATTAATGACTTATCCCCTACAGAAGCACTCGAGTCAGCAAAATGAGTTAGATCACAGACACACATCTTGTGGTCTTTCCTGCAGGTTTTATAACTCTTGTGCCCCACACCTGTAAGGGGGTCAGACTGAACTGACACCCTCTCCACCTTTCTATACCCACTCACAAGTAACATCAGATATGTGTTTTGAAAGACTTAGCATTAGTCATGAGCATCCACTTTCAGAAGAGGATTCAGTGTGTGAATGGCTATCATCAAGAAGGGAAGGACTTAAATATGACTCTGTACCCAGCTCCTTTTTTTATTTATGACAGGGTTTTAGCTGAACTCTAGATCAAGCACAAATACTCTCATGGAGATTTGTAGTCAGTTTTACGAATAACAGTAATAATGATAATTCTTCTTCAATTTGACTTGGAGATTTTATGTATTGTCACAGGTAAAAATGCTCTCAAATATTGTATGAAGCAGCTAAGAGAAACGAACAGATGGGGGAATGCCTTCCCAGCCGTACAATGGAAACCTGCTGTGTTTTCAAGATGTTCTAGGTATGATCAGCTGCCAAATTTAGGAACAGGAAAGGATTTTTCCCTGAAGGCATATTTTTTTTTTTTTTTCACTTTTATCTTCAAGAGATGTCTTCAGGTTTGGAAGAGAATGATTTTATAACTGTCATGTGAGTTTGCAATGTTGTTACAATAAACAGCTATTGTAGAAAAATTTCTGAAAGAATGCAGATCTGGCCATTAATGACCAATTTAGTATTATTGCTGGTGAGAGGCTACTGCTCTGTGGAAAGAAAATAAGACATTCTGGTATTCACACTTGTCCTGTATATCCTTGCTCTCTATCATGGGTGGAGCACAAAAAGAGACACAGATTAGTTGAATCCTGGGAAGTAGGGCAATAAGGCATTTTTCTATATTATCTGCCATAGATTTTATTACCATAATAGATCCTATGAATGCCTCATAGAAAAGGGATGGTGGGAGAAATCCAGGATTCAGATCATCTTGTAGAATTTAATGGTAATTATGATCTTGAATCCTCAAAATACATGCCAATATTACAGTTCAACTCTCGTATATGTTTTTTAAGTGTCAGTACGCACCTATTATAAAACCTGCCTGGGATTTTCCACACCATCTGTATTTCTTTTCAACATAATTAGAGTGAATTTTATTTGATTTGACCGTTAAGTATTAGTGCTAAGACATCATGAAAGAGCTACATCTCCAGCTTTAGGAAAAAACACAAAATAATGGCTAAGGTTGGAGGGCACTTCTCTGGGGTTACAACAGGCAGAAGAAGCAAGTATCCAAAAAACCCAGACTGCCCCATTCTGGTCAAGTTTTGGATACTGGACTGCATGTATAAGTCTAAACTAATTCTTGATAATAGCAAGAACACAGCTGTAAAGCAGTTGCATGCTGACTGTTCACTTTAGCAAACTTTGAAGTTCAACTATATTAGTGTTTTGCAAAAGCTAATAGTGTATTATGTAGCAGAAATACCGTGAGCCTACAGACTAAACCCACTATGGCACAGTCTGTCTTTTTTTTTTAACTCACATAGAGATAATTTAAGAATGCAATGGTAAACTATTTAAAAGAGAAAATAAGATACAGGCCCAGTTTTTGACAGCTTCCTCTTTAACCAGCTTAAGATCTACAAGAAGGGCTGGCCAGTTTGGATATCATCTTTTTCTCTATTTGCTTTAACTGGAGACATAAGTTTTCTATAATACTACCCAGCACAATTACATGACTTCTATTATTTATAGTCCATTGCAAAGGGCCTTAGAACTTAATCTGTATTTCTACATATATTGGAGACAGCAGAGAAAGAGAGTATTTTATGGTCTTGAGTACAGTTGTAGTCTGCCTGTGCTCAAACCGTATAGCAGCTGGCTTTGAGTTTCACCTGTGGCCCTCAGAAAAAAATGGCTTTTTTTTATTTCTTAGTTTTTACCTCAAATTGTCTATATTAAGTTGGGTGTTGTACTACAGCCCACTAGCACAGTATTTATTTTATTTTTTTCTTTTTTTTTTTTTCTTTTAACTATGAAATTGTGACTCTACAGTAGTAAGTCAAACATGTTCAAGACTATTCTCTGGCTCTATCTAGCATGGAATGTTCTCTGTGAATTCTATTAAATTCTCTTAGTCTCTAAAATAAGAAGCTTACAAGCAAATTGCCTAGTTTGAACAGTGCGTAGGTTGCACTGGTTCCCTAAGGACATTACAGGAACTGTTTGGAGAGACAAGGGTGGTACAGAATAAAGATAGTGAGGATCATTCTAAAATTTAATCCGTATAAAACCTGGCATTTTGGCAGCCAGGAATATTTCTCCAAATGTCTAATTTAGTAAGATTAGTGTAGCCTGAGGGTTTGTCTTGTATGGATGTAGAAAGATGTGTGAGAGGTTGAGGCTGTAGAGACTGCTGAGTATTAAAAGGAAAAAGGAAGAAGGGAGCCAAGCTTGACACAGTCTTTTCCATACTGTATACTTAGCATTCGTTATCTTCAGAACCACATCCACAGCGTATGTTGTCCTCAGAACTGTGGACGGATGTTATCTCAGAGAGTGCCAGCTGGCACTTATCAGAGACAAAGCAGAGAAAGTGTTAAACATTTAAGTAGTATGGCAAATCAGTCTAGCTTGACCTCACCTGCAGGCTCCATTCTATTTTGCAGTCAAGCTGCTTTGAGGTATTGGTGTAGCAGCATTTTGGCCACGCAACACTATCTCAATTCCCTTCCTCAGGATGTGGCTACTTGAACATTTTGTAGATTTCTTATTTTGTTTTAACTCAGAGAGACAGCTATGCTATGTGTAAGAACACAGGAAAGCCCACAGGCTTAACCAGAGGACCCATAAACCACAGAGGTGAGATAGGTTTAGTCCAAGTCAGTACTTCTAAAACATAGCAGCAATTGGCACAATATCATTGCCACTCTCAGTTCCCCAGCAGTCACTCCCAATGGCCCCATCCTTCTGTTTTTACAATCAGATTCATTTTCCTGCATTATAATTGTACTTCTTAAAATACTGGGCTATGGAGCAACAGTGCAAGCAAGGCAAGAAAGAGCAGAATGTGCACCGTTTTGTTAGTGTTTATTTCATGTTGGATTATGCTTTCCTGAGTGCGAGGAAGGATGTTTTAGTATATGTTGCCACAGAGAACATTCTCATAGTCAATGGCATGATATTTCTACCATTCAATAAAGAACAATAAAATCCAGAATTCTTTATATCACTATGATTATAAAACTTCTGTTCACATTGCTTAGTTTGATTTTAGAATTGCTTGCATCTCAGATTTTTGTTTTTGAATCATGTTTTTTTTCTTCATTTCTATGCATTTATCCTAAAGCATATTTAGGATAAGCTTTCAATTTTATTTTCCTTAAACTTTCTGTGTATTATTTGAGATATTGCGTGTTGGCTTAAAGTAGCTATAGTCTCTTAGGGAAAACTATGAGTTTCAGATGTGATGTTAAACTACCAAGAAGCCACAATCAGACATGGATGGTCAGCATTTCAGCACTGGTCAGCAAAAGCAGGTCACCAAAGCAAACCCTCCTCTCATTGCAAGGCTTCTATCACCACTGCTATAACTGAATTTTGGTAGTTCTATCTCTTTCTCTTATATAGACTAAAATGTAAAATCTGAAATTACATTTGTTGTGTTTACAGCTCAAATAATAATAAAATGTGCTTTTGTCTGTACATGCAAACAGGCAGGGTAATTTTAAAAGTTATGGTTGATATCCACTGATTATTCGATATTAAAGTGTAGTTCGAGATCTGCAGGTTCCATGCAACTATGATCACCTTCTCTGGTGTCACCCATAATTTGTATCAAACTATTAATACATATGAACAGACAACCTGTGCAAAACCCCCAAATAATTAACATCCCCTTGAAAACTAATTCCTGTATTCTTCTGGTAGAGAGTAGAGAGGAAAAACCTCAAATAAACAAAACTCTAAGAGATTTCATCATACTTACTGAGATAGAACAAAATGGTCATTAACTAACACAATAAAACTTTCTCACTCAGCAAGGCTTGCATCTGAAATTGTCGATGTCCGACCTAAAGAATCTTACTTGAGCTTGATTTTTTTATATAGCATGTGATCCATAAACTTAAATGACGGCAGCACTTCATAGTTCAAAATTTGACACCTTCATAATCACTATTTGTATTTGGATCTCATATGCCAGTAAATAAGTATTGCGCAAAGAGAGATAGAACAAGTGACTGAGAATCTCTTGAACGAAGACATCTTCTGCAACATGGCCTGTCCTACAGAAGTGTCACACTTCAGTAGATAGATAGCCAGCAAAAAACAAACCAAAACAAAACCAAAACCAACAACAAAACAAAAAAAAAAAAAAAAAACCCAGATGAAAATGAAGAGGCAGAAAATTTAAGAACTGAAACCGTGATGGTTAATATTGCAATATGACAGTTTGATCTCAGAATATTTTACAAACAAGTTGCACCAAAGTAGTTTTAATGAATTGTTCATCATGTTCTGTACAGTACCAATTGAACAACCCTATGACATCTACTACGCTGAAGACTTCATGTTTACTTTTAGGGAAATACCTTTAATAATCAGGAATAATTCAGTAAAACTTACTTCAAAGTCAAGGTCCGAATAACGTGATTTTCTTCTCTATTAAGCAATAAAAAAGAAAGAAAAAAGAGTTTGTATTAACAAGGGGACTACTCACCAAATTATATTAATGAGTCTAAATAACATTCTTGTTTTCGTTTCAGATATATGTTAGGTATTTTTGTAAGAGGCTGTAGATTTTTATCTTGATAATTTAAGATTAATGCATGACTTTGCATAGAGGTTATTAGACCACTATCTTATTGTTTTTTCTGAAATAAACCAGACTGCATTTCACTGGGATGAATAATATGCATATTATTTGCATGCAATTGGACCTGTTGGTGTATAAAATATATCTCTTTCTATGCTTTCTTTGGTATTTGCAAATTAACATCATATCTATATTTTTTTACACAGCTATCTATACATATCTATGATATAGATTTTTATAGATACACAGAAATTGATTCTTTCCTACATCAGGCTTACATTGGTACAACTCCATTGATTTTAATGGAATAAATGAAAGCAAACTCAAGCCAAAGCCATCTACACTTTCTATAGCTTCAGCTTGTTTGTTTGCAATGACAATCTAGATGGAGAAAGCAATGATATTTTTACAGTTATGACAAATCTGATTCAAAGCATCTGATATAAAGCAAGAATGATTTACTAGTGAAGTAATCACTTCTATAAAACGCAACAGAATATGATTGCTTAGACATATCATAAATAATTTAGCACATTTTTTGTACAGATTCTAAAAAAACCCAATTATAAAGTCAAATTATATCAGAAAGAAGCAGAAATATTATAAAGAACAGATAAAAATATATTTGTTCTCCTAAGGTTGGAAATTGAACAGCTTGCAATAGACTAAAAAGATGTAGAAAGAAGCAGCTAAGTTGGAAGAGCTGAGACGAGTGCAAAGAACATGCAAATGGAAAGAAAAGATACATTCCACTTCAGGAAGGACTGTTAAAGGAAAGGAAAAGTACCCTAAAAAAAGAAGGCTTTCTGCTACAGTCTAACCCTAATTTTTTGGTAGGATAGGACGACCTTAAGCCATGGTGAAAGAACCTTTTCAAAAAATTGCACCTAATTTCTGCAGTGAGATATAAGTCAAACCATTAAGTCATGATGAATAATATTATTGATTGCGTTAGACTGATTTTGTTTGGCCTAACAAGCATAGAGGTTTTAGTAAGCTGTATTTTTTTCCTTGCAATTCAAAGAATTATTTTACAAGTCTTTCAGTTGCAGAAAATGGATGGTCTCTGAGCCCTTGATAATACCACTTTGTCACAGGTTGTCCAGTTTTGTACTAAAATTTTGATGCTCCAATTCACAATAATATGAAGAATATCACTGTAGCACTGTTGACAAACTCTGATGCCTAAAGAGCTGGGAGGCAGTGTAAAAGAACAGTCTATAATACAATTAAAACAACAATCACCAGCAAGCTTTGGAGAAATTATATTTAATCAGCAAGGCTTGATTTAACCTAGCACACTTTAAAGAGATTATTTAAAAAAATAATTTGCAAAAATAATGAAAACACAGAAATGGCAAAGGTCTTGGGGGTAAGAAAAATATGAAGGCCAGATTCTCAAAAGCCCAGATTCTCAAAGCAGCTAAGCTCTTACTTCTCATTCATAGTAAGAGAATCATGGTACAAGTGTTCCTTTGACTTCTGCCTTCATCATCCATCAGTAAATCAGCACCTGAAGAAATGTGTGTATTTTTAATAATGATCTATTTCTAAGGTGCAATTAGAGCACATCTACCATTGTAAAGGCTCAGTAGTTACAAAAGAAATGCACAGCAGATAATGAGGTGAAGTTTACAGGAGTAGCTTTGAAAAATGCTTGTAAAATCTATTTTTAAGCTACAGTTCAGTAATAAACCTGATACCATTGAACTGTCTGACTGACAACCCTAAGTGAAAACACGGAAGATTTAAGAGAAATTTGTAGTTTGCTAGATACTGCAATTTATAAAACTGGAACATTTGTATTTTGCCTTAGATCTCCTTGACCATAGTCAAAATATTCCTGGCATACTTGGATTATTAGGTTTTGCACCAGACATCTCTAGCACTGTAAAAAGACATATTGAACAGACTACAACATATTTAACTGTGCTACTGTCAGAAAGAGGCAACTCTTGCAATTTTGCTGTTAAGACTGAGCAGGTCATACCACAGGTTTATCTCAGTGAGGATTTTTCTAGGGCTCAACAAGAATCTATCACATTTAAATTTATACAGTGAAGAGCATCTGTTCTGTGCTTGTGCTTCTCTTTTTTTTCCATGGCTGCATACAGTGAATTACAGTACAAATGCTGTCAGAGGCTATTCTAAAACATGAAAAGTATGTAACTGCTACAGGTACAAGCAGTAGCAAGGCAAGTTCTGTGAGTTCCTGGAAATCAAAGGATGCTGGTTATGAAGGTGATCCTGCACGAGTCAAAATTATTTGCAGTATTGTTTCTGACACCATGACGTATATGATGAGGTTCTCCTGGCTACTACATGACTGCGACTCCTAGCCTTGAAATAACTGCAGTGTTGTGGTTTGTTTTTGTTTTTTTTTTTTGGGGGGGGGGGAATGTTTGGTGGGTTTTTTTGTTTTGTTTTGTTGTTTGTTTTGTCTTTTTTTTTTGAGAGGGAACATATTCAGAAACATTAAGTATTTGGGAATCTTACAAGGATGGAATAGTTTTCCTTCGGTCCCAATTGGAAATTGTCATTTTAATCAATTCTTCTCCTACTTTCTGTATGATATGCGCAAACCATGCAAATCATTGCTTTAATTGTGATTGTATGTAAACTTATTTTCTTATATGAAGTTTATTTGTTAAGTCTGTTTTGTCTGAGAAAAATAGGGTTTTCCACACATACCTAAATGATTTCGGAAATCAACCATCTGACTCATTCGACAGTTTAAATTAACAAAAGGTAGCAGCTGAGTGGAGTAAGGGGAGGAGGGAATCTCTTCCATCAAATGAGCTGCTGAACTGGTCACACTAGTGTTTCTTTTTCTTTGTACCCACTTGCAAAACTGAGAATTATTTTAGCCAACATAAAAAATTGCCAGTGTTTTTTTGAAAGATCAGTTTGGGGTCTACTTTAGTATTAACATTAGTAGAATATAAATAAAAAATATTTGTAAAGCATAATAGCTATAGTTTGCCTCATTTCTTATTTTGTATTTGACCAGGTTCTGCAATAGTGTTTCAGGAATGAGTAGAAGACAAATATAAAGAGACATTTTGCTATAATACCCTCCCTAATCCTTCAGTACTTTAGGAATTTCCTTGGGAGGAACTTACTCTATAGAGTTTAATAACACTTTTTTACAGCATTCTATTAGTCTAATCATGTTTTATAGTTATTCTTAATTATGACACACAAAATATGTTGGGGTAGTGAATTTCATAATTTAAATATGCATAACATGACAAAGGAAATTACATTTTTTTTTTATTCCTTTGCCATTTCATTTGATGCCTCTGGTTTTTATATTACAGGAAATATGAATAACTGTTCCCTGTTGACTACTCAGTCATCTGTTCTTCAATCTGAAGAGCCCTAAATGCTGGAGACCTGCAAAGGTAACAAATAAAGGGACTACCTAAAAAGCTGAAGACAAATGCAATTATTCAGCAGCAGGGAGCTGACTTGTATAATTCTGATTAAAAAAAAAAAAAAAAAGAAAAAGGGTAAGTAGTGAACTGCAACCCATGCACAATCATAAATGCTACCAAAAAAAAGTCACATCACCATTTAAACCTGCAAGTGTGGGAATAGCCCCTTCTGAACAACTCCAGCATCAGTTCTACACTGACAGAAGTCAAATCATGCCTGTAAACTGCAAAAATTTCAGAGGAGAACAGCAGAAAGTGCTTTTAAACAGTTAATAGCACTGGATGAAGAAGAAAGGATAAAAAACTGATGCAGCTTGTTTGAATATTGGCTTTGGAAAAGGAAAGCACAGAAACTTGTTCAGAAACCTGAGAAGGTTTCTGAACCAATAAACAAAGCTGGTGTGAGAAAAACCTGACAAGTTGTAATTCAGAGATTTTTTTTTTTTTTTTTAAAGGAATAAAGAAAATCTATGCAACTATACCATAATTTTCTGAGGAAAAGTTGAAGTCCTTCATTCTAATGTTGAAGTTTGAGTATGTATTAGAGAAATATACTGTAGAAAATGTACTTGCAGTGATAGAAGAGATGACCTGACAGCATTTTTTCCACCTCTAATTTTTACAGCTCTCTGATCTTAATTGATAAAATCAATTTCAAAAATTTTCCAAACCTTGCCCTTCATGCCAGGACCAAAGTGAAATTCTGTGAATAGAGGTTTGCAGTAGTAATTTATTTTAAATCAATTTTACTTCACGCTAATCATATATAGCTTCTCTGTGTAATTCCAGAGCAACTTTAAACTCTGCTTGCTGAGGGACAAAAATAGAATACTGAAGAGTAATTTCCATACACCAGCATGCACTAATCTGCTGGCACCAGGAAAGAGCTGCTTTTACTAAATGACTAATAAAATTCCTCTCCATCTCCGTAAAATGACAAATGCCTGGTTTTCTCCTTATTCTAGTCTGCATTACAGCACTACCTGATTAATTACATGAGATGCTCCTGAAGATATATTGCATTGTGCAACATATAACTGAAACCAGAGATACCATATTATAGTGAGGGCTATAACCATGCTTCCATAAATATAAAGCCTTATTATCTGCAGTTTACAATTCAGTCTGAGATTAGATTTGACATGCAAGATCTCAGCCTGGGGAGGACTTTTTCCCAGAACAAAATTAAGGGAAAATCTTTTTTGGCCCTTGGAGATATGAAAATGGAATGTGGATAGACAGTTTTGATTTAAAATGTCTTTTGTGTGTATATAACTGAAAAATCCCTTAGTTTCTCAATAGAAGATTATGATGGCTATTAGTTCATAACATGAACTAGACATAAAGCAAGTAAATTTTCATGAAAAAGTGAAATTGCTCTTTAATGTGAGAATACGAATTCTCTAAAATATACTAGTGAATTTAGCACCTCAACACACAGCACAAACGTAATTTCAGAGATCTCAATTTTAAACTAATTTAAAATTATTCTGCTTTGCTGTTCCCTTTCTTTATACAGTAACCTGCAAAGGTATTTAGTCAATCAGCTGAACCCACTTGCTTCGTGTTTCTGAAGGT
>JBCJKH010051135.1:39786-50586 GCA_039877255.1 Loriculus beryllinus
GTAGTCATCAGCAAAATGTAAGATGGCCCTGGGGTGACAGTAGCACTGTGACCAGGCTGTGATGTGGACAGTCTGGAAAATGCTTTTTGTCTGTAGTCACTGAGCAAACGGAAGGGTCCAGTTTGTTGTAGTGCTGTGCAATCACCATATTTTAGCAGTAGAAGAGAAGGATTTCCCTAAAGTAAAAGTTAAAACCTGTTCACTTTGAAGTTAGAGTCTTGATGTTGGTATAAAACAGAGCAGACAGGAGCCTGTTTCTTGGTCTTACAGGTACTGAAAACTGCAGTGCTGCTCAGTTCCATAGCCTTCCTTGACACAAGTCTGCATGGCACAGATACTGAGAATTTGGGTCATCAGGCTTTCTTCTTTTGCAGCGAAGCTGTTCCTTAAGTAACTTTTGAAATGCTGAATAAAATAAGACATTGTGATATATGGAGAGTTCTTTGAAACTTTACTGACTGCAGTTTGTCCTTCAAACAGAATATGCGCACAGGCCATGGGCCTATCTATGTCACGTCTGAAATATAGCAGATGGGCTTGTAAGAGTTTCTGAAATACAAGCAAAGCTTATCTTTAACCTCGAGTCACAGTACAGGTATAGAAAGGTTTCCTAATTCATGCTGTTTACTTGTCTGCAGTGTTTAAATTAGATTATCTGTAAGTAATGCTTGCCTTTACTGTGGGACCCTTCCAGGAGCAGAGAGTTTGCTTCAGCTAATGGTGAAAGGAGACAGGCAGCCTCAGCTCCTCCTTGGCAGGGTGCTGCAGGGACCCAGAGAAGCTGGTGCTGTGCAGGGCAGCAGGGAGCCTTGGTGGCCACTGTGGCCACTCTGAGCTGCCCCTTGACTTTGCTGTTCAGGGCACATCCTGCCTGCATAAGCACCTTACCTCATACTCCTGCAGGTCCTCAGGCACCTCTCCATTCTCTCTCTCCTTGTAGGCTCTTTCCAGCTGCTGCCACAACCGCAGTGCTCAGGCAGACTCATCCCTTTGCTCCCACCCTCCTTTCTATGGAGCCACAGAAAGTGCCATGCCAACAGCAGATTTGGGGGCTGTGTTCGTGGACAGCCAATAAGATGTAACTGCGTCTTGGTGAACTGTATAGGTAGACTGTTGGCTGTAATTGTTGTCCTGCCTCAACCTGGCTTATGGTTGACACCTTCAACTATCTTGTTGCATCTCATCTCCACCTGCATGTGGCCGTGTTTGAGCGTGTGTGAGGCTGTGTATGTGTGCACGGACTTAATGCCGGGGCTGCAGGAAGACTGCACCACAGCCAGTACTAACTTGTGTCTAGGATATCACTGTTTTCTCTGAAGCACGTTATCAGTCTTCACAGTGCAGTTTTAAATGTTGACGATTCACCTACATTGAGTTGTTCTCCCCTTGTCTTTTCTCATAGTGTTTACAAAATAGTTAGGTGTGCCGACTAGGCTTCTCGGCAGTTCTGTGTCTTTAAGAGGCCTGTGTCGGCCAGCGCTCAGGAAGCCGGCGGTTTGGCTTGGGCAGGCAGGCAGGAGGGAGAGTTGAAGTCGCGGGGGCTGTCTGGCTGTGCTCCCTGCCTGTGCTCCCTGCCTGGTGGCTGCAGAGGACGGGCAGACAGGCTGAGTGAACTTCAGCCTGGTCAGCAGCATTAGCCCTTCAATCTCCATTTCTTCTCTTATAAATGCACTTAAGATGTGAGTGGATTTTTGATTTCAGGTGGTACTGGCTGACACTACCCACTTGTTTTTTTAAAGAGCTGTGCTCAGGGTAAGTTAAATGGTCAGGGTTCATCTGTCTCTGAGATTCTGCAATTCTTATTTGAAGCCACATCTAAAAAAACATAGGACAGCAAACTTAAGGCTCATCCTTGCAACCTGTCCATGGCATATCCTAAGTCCAGCCCCTTATTGGAGGTTAAAGCCACTAGGTCCCAGCTCTGGAGCAAATGTAAAGGAATTCTGTGGAATTTCTGAAAACGTGGCATACCCCAGGCAACATTGCATAAGGGGGTTGTGCAATCCCTAACTGACTAAAGCCTGGTATAATTTATATATCTTGCCTTTCTATTCTATCTTCCTTTCCATAGTTGTGGGTAAAAATCTGTACTTACTTTTGGACAAATGAGAAAATAAGACTTGGTATGTTGAAAAAGGCAGTGTCTCTTTTTTGTGCAGTCTGTGCCATCTGCAGTCAGTGATTGCATGTGATGCCTTCCAGGGAGTATAAACTTCAGTAGGTGTACTCTGTGCTCCAGATGGCCCTTAAGGGAGCATCAGACCTACCTCTTTGAGGTGAGCCTGAGCAGATGGACTCTGTCCATACTCAGAATATTTGGGCTAGCAGAATTAAACTATGGGCAAGGGCTGAAGATCCAGAAACCATTTCTTGTATTGCTGCTGCATGCTACAGATAGTTGGTGTTTGTGGAGTCCTTGCCTAGTATCAAGAGCACCTGCTTCTGAAGTACAGGTACCCCTGACTGAAGCCATTTGCTACTTGACTTGAGAGAGAAGTTAAAGCCACAGCATAGTAAGAGGTGTGTGACATGTTTGCAGGTGAAGAGGAAATGATTCTAAATGTTTTAGCTTTCTTAGTGACAAAAAAAAAAAATAGCAAATGAACCCTTTTCACAGTTTTTGTTTGACAAAGAATCTTTTCAAAGTTTGAATGAAACTGCTTGAGAAAAAAAAATATTAAAAGGTTCTTTATTTGAAACTTTTAAGTGAACATTCATCAGCAGAATGTTTGGTTTAAGTTTTATATTAATATGAGTTCAGTGGTGGTTAATCAGACAAAACAGAAGTGGACAATTTCAAGCATCATAGACCTTAAAGGCTATGCTAAATTCTGACAAAGTAATTTCTCTTCTTGTCACAAATGGGCCTTAATTGCTACTTCCTGCTCAAAACTCCTCTTTTAGGCCATCTGTATTCTGTCCTTTGTAGTGTGTTGTGATTCCCTAAGGTATTTCCTTCTGTATTGTTTTCTGCCTAATTTGATTTTAATGGCTTTAGATACATTATTAAAAAAACCTTTGCAATAGTAGGTGTTAGGTTGTAGTCTGTGGCAGTATATCCCAAGCAAAGTCAGTTTGCAAGGATCAAACAAGTTGTTTTCAATTCCAGTGCCTTTATGCAGAGCACTTGCTGAATTGGGCGTTCTCCTGATTTCATTAGAATTACAAAGTGTAACTCAAGAGTATATTTGGTCCCTATCACTTAAGGTAGTCTGCCCCATTACCTAGTATTTTGGGAAGTTGTTTATTCTGATCTTTAGGACATGGTGGCATTACTCGCAGTCATGCAGTGAAATGCTTTTTGATTTTTAAACCACTACCTCTAGTTGCTGTCTTTTTTAAAATTTAGAAATTACTGTGCTGAGTATTTACAAATTTCACAGAACATTTTGTTCTCTGATTTAAATCCTGCATACCAAGCGCCTGCCTGGGGCGAAAACAAAAAAAGTTAGCTTTGACACTCCAAAACTGGTAGAATAAATCCTGTGCAGCTGGCCTGCATGAAATGTGCCCAGTGACATTAAGCCGCAGAGAGGATTCAGAGGGTTAGGGAGAGCTCTGTGCCTGTCGTGCTAGGAGTGTTTTATTGCTTTTGCTGTGAAGGGCAGCAGCATGGAGTATCCATACTGCTCAGTATGAAGTATGCAAAGTGGTGATTGCCATGTGGTTCTGTTAGGCATATATATGGACAAAACCAATGCATAAGTGTGCAGTATTGTCTTTGTATGCTGATAGTGCTTTGATGTTTTCCAGCTTTGGACCTGTGGTTGAAGCCGCAAAGGGAATCTGTGAGTCTGCACCAGCTGAGAATATGTTTCTAGCACTGGACATTCCTGTGTGATTGTGTGAATGTCTGTTCAATGGTGAGGAAATGGTATTGGCTAGCATGTACTCAGTGTTTGTCAAGGGAAATTCTCAGAGACTGATTTAAATGGGCAAGCCAACATAGTACAGTTTACACTTGTGTGTACTTGTGTATGCGATGCCAGTAACTGTTATGGATTGGAGACTATTTTTTCTGCCTGTGCTGTTGTCACCACCAGCTCTGCTCCTTCAACCGCCTCTGTTTTGCTTCTTTTTGTAACATAACCCAGCTGAGACTTGGTCCCAAGGGAAAGTGACTTAAACAAATCTAAATCTCAGAAAGTCGTGATTAAAAGATGTACGATTCAGGAAAATAAATTTTGGAATATGAAGTTATGAAGCAGCTTGCAGCTTGCAGCAAACAAGCAAGCATGTTTTCCTCTAATAGTGCATCAACAGGAATTTGGAAAGCCTACTTTTACTCCTGTTGTGTGAGCTTTTGGCAGTGCTCTGTGGAGCTGCTTTTATGAATTCAGCTCCATTTTCAGGTTCCAGAGAACTTGGAGGTTCTCTAGAAAGAGGCACAGGAGTGCCAGGAGTGAGACCAGATTTGCAGAACTAACCTTTGGAGATCAGAATGGCAGGACTCACAAAAAAATGTAAATGCTTTCATTAATACAAGCATTTATCCATAATACACTAAAAGGGGCTTTAAGAAGAGAGATGTATCCTTTAGGTCGTAAACCAACTTCTAGCAAAGTGAGGTAAGAAACTTTTCCTTGAAGCCACTTTGGCCAATAGCTGGTTTTGGCAGGGGTTTTTTTTTTCTCTTCCCATGTCATTTTGTAGTGACCATACGCTGCAATAATTCACTGGGCTGTGTGGACCAATGGCCTGAGCAAGTGCATGTCAATTCTTAACGATTCCTGTGCTGAAAGACTTCTCTTAAGGGACCTTGACAGGGTTTGATTTGATTTGTTCCAGGATGAGATTGCTCTTGTTCCTGTTGATGCATGCTCATGATCTGGACTCCAGGACTCAAGCAGGACTGAGGAGGATGTTGAAGTTTGGTATATGTAGCTTGTGACTGTTTGGTCTGGGGTGAGGGACGGGAAGGTTTCTTTTCTTTGTCTAAAGGAAGATCAGTGCAGAGAGAAGAGGTGAAAAATCTTTATGAAAACCAAAACCAGAAGAGAAGCATCAGTGAGAGTATGCCAAATCTTACTGGTGTATATGAGCATTACTCATGTAACTTCAACAGAGTACATGCTTTAACTGAGCATGTACTGCTGAAGACTTGGCCCATAATGTCCTTTATAAAGCTCTGATTCCTCCCCAAATAGTTTTTCCCTCCCTCTTCAAAGAGGCACCTGTTGTTGGTGGAGTTGGTGATGATACTGGATTAGTGCACATGCGGTCAGCCTGCTTGGCCTCAGCCCTTTGGACCCAAAATGAACTCCAGCTGCTGTTGCCCAGAGCAGGTGCTTCATCCAGCCCTAGCAGCTGTTTGAATATACGCTGTCATGGCCAAGAAAAGGGGGTAGGTCCCTTGAAGAAATCAGCAGCAAGGAAGGAAGAGGGAGTGTGCCACAGAGACTTGACTTTTATTCCTAGCATTTAACAGACAAAAGTTGTTCTAGCATTTCCTTGTGGAAATGGGAAATAGTGGCTGTCACTCTGCATCCACTTAGCCTGCAGGGCACCGTGACAGATCATGGTTCCCAAAATGAGGCTGAGGGACCACTGAAGACCAGCAGGGTCATGGCAAATGGTTGGTCTCTAGACTGCCAAGCTTGTATTGTCGTTTGAAGATATGATACAGGTATATGGTAGCATGTGAGGATATTGAGGGCTGGTAGTGTTTCACAGCTGTTCGGTGTTTGGAGTCACTGGTTTAAAGCAGCAATGAGCAGCCCAGTAGAAGTGAGATGAGACACGGAACAGTGTCCTGGCTAATAGTCTGGTACTTGTGATAGCTTGGGCTTCACATTCACATTGCCAAAGCCAGCAGCAAGGGGAGAGAACAAAAGCAGAGATAATCTGGGGTTACAAAGCAGCCACAGGAGACAGTGTCAGGGAAATGAGGGTGAGGAGACAGTGTGGGACATACAGACGTGGATGGTTGGGAAGTAGCAGCCAGAGTTTGAGAAGGGGTCACAAATAATTCACATCTGAGGTAAAGCAGCTGCAATCCAGTGTTAGAGTGAAGGGAGCAGGACAGGATGTCTTGGGGTAAGGGAATCACAACTTTCAAAGGGAAAGCTTAGAGTAAGAGTAGATTTGCAGCAGGAGGTACTGGGGAAGTGTCTTGCAAAGCAGGGTGTCTTAACTGTATAAACTGACCAAAGTCATTCCTATTGCGAGCCTCACAACCGGCCCCTTCTACTTTCTTTCCAGCTTGCCTTCAATGTATTTCCTTTGGACTGTCCAAGGAGAGGTCTCTGTGCAATCCTGTGCTCTCTGATTATTCACATGCTACTAGTGATGTTGCTCATGGCCTTCCTTTCCATGAGCGTGCAGTCTTATGGCTGTGCCTGCATATGTCACTGCCAGCATTAACACTCCACAGGGCGCTGTCCTCTTACCTATGTACGCTAAAGTCACCAGAGTCCTTCCAGTTTCTCTGATAACCTTCATGTCCACTTTGTATCCCTACCCTGTGTATGGTTTCAGTCATATCCCATCAGCCAGGCTTTTCATTCTGTGTATCTTTGCTGATTGCTCAACCAAGTTCCCACTGAACCTCCATAAGGAGGGGTAAATGATAAGCAAGGACATTTGCTTGTGTAGCTATAAAAGGATTATTCAGGCCGTATTTCAGTACATCATGGCCTATGAGCAAGAGAAAATATGAATATTGGAGGCCTCTCTTTGTCAGGAAATGGGATTTCCGCAGGTGCTCAGTTGCAGATGCTCTGCATGCTTCTAAGGCTTGGCACATGTCATTGCTAAATCCTGATTCAGGATTCAAGAATGTCTTATAACCCCTGCCATGTAAACTGATGTCTGGCCATGTTTGGAAATCAGCCGTCAATGATGACAGTAGATGAGTATGGGTGAAATGAGGAGCTTGGCTTCAGCACTAAACAAGACTTGTTAAACAGTGTAAATACAGATGTTCAATTCATATTTTGAATAATGAATATTATGACCTTTTCTGCAGCAAGTGGCAAGAAGCTGGATCATCTTTCTTCATCTCCTTGCTGCCTTCTCAGGATTTGAAAGTATGATGAAGTATTTCATCCCTTTACAGGGTTAGGTAAGATTGGTAACCATAGTTATTGTACAGAATTACACAGAAATACTCTAAACAGCCAAATATATCGATTGAAGGTCGCCTGTGTGACCTTAAATTGTGCAGGCAAATGGTTTCTGTTTTGGTTTATCTGCTTCTTGAACTGGCCAGGTTACCCAGCTGACTTTAGTTGTTCATTCTTTTAGATGAAAGGTGACCACTGATGGTACAGGCTTGTACAATTTCTGTCCCAGTGTAGCTTTTCCGTCAGGTATTCCTCTTATCTGTATTTCTTCTACATGAAAATTAGAGAAATGACACCAGAAAATCTACACGAATGAAATTCTCAAGGCTGTTAAGGAAATAGCTGCATTAGAAATAGGGAGTTTCTGTGCTTACGGCCCTTGGACTTGTCACTCTTATACATGGAAAGAAACATTACACATGGCTGTTAACAAGTGTGTGATGTGCATCTGTGTGAGGGGAAGACATCCTCTGATGTGCTGTTGGTTACTGTCCCTATGTTTTTGTCACTTTCAGTAAATTACAGTTCAGTCGTGCTGCTGTGGGTCTATCAGCAGTAGCTCCCCACTGCCTCCTTACCTGCCTGGTATCATGGCTGGGTGATGCACACACCCATTACTGCTTTACTGGTAGTAGTGAAGTGACAGGTGTTGCCTTGCCTCTGTACTTCTCTACCTCAGCTTCCTTGCACAGTGGTATGACTCAAGAAAAGTGGAAGCAACTTTTCCTCATTTTGAAGTATAAATTAAAACCCAAACAAACAAACAAATACCATTCTCAGAGTGGCCCAAGATCTGTATTTAAGTGTGGCAGCACATTTAATTTTGTTTTTCAGATTGTTAACCACCTACATGCAGAGAAGAATTTTTTATGAAGTGCCTGTCTCATGCTAATTTAAATGTAATTAGGTGCCACAGAATTTCACAGATTTAAGCCATTCCCAAAAGGTGTGTGACAGTATCCTGTGTCCTGTCTTGTGAGGAACAAGAAAGTGAAGCACTTTGGATGTAGTAAAGTCAAAACTTACTAATTGCTGGATTCAGGCTAAGGGAATAAATTGCTTTTTAACAGGCCTCTATGTTTTGGGGATCTGGAGAACAGAGGGGTTTACTTTGCATGAGGCCCATGTTGTGCTGTACAAGTATTCCCAATTCAGGGTTAAAAATACTGAAAGTGCCTTTTTATGATACAGCTGACAATTAGCTTGCTGCCAGTAGAAAAAACAATCATTAAGTGGTGAGTGAAAGTAGTGTCAGAAAGAGACCTTGACAGAATGGTAACACAGAGTTAGCCCGAGCAACATTCTTCACACCTGCTGTGGTGCATAACAGTAGCTGGCTGACTTAACCCGTGGCACTACAAGCAGAGCATTGTGTTGTGACACAGCCTGGACAGAGATTGGATTACACACCGATTAGGTCTTCGGCTTCTCTCTGTCAGTGTGGACAATGAAGAATCAGAGAAGTGGACATGAGAGCTTTAGCAGGCCTTGTGCTCTCGAATGGAGGAGGATTAGTTTGTAAATGGTAAATTGTGTTGGGGCCAGGAGTCATAAAACTGAGCTCTTGCCCTTCTGCTGCCTCAAAGGGACAGGCTTCGCAGAAAGCCCCTTCTCTCCTCCCCCCCCCCCCCCCTTCTGCTGACTGCTGTGATGAGGGGAGGGGTGGACAACTGGAATCTGCTCCTCCTTTTCTTTGCCAAAGAAGGAGGAAGACACTGGGACGTGTGTAGAAGTTTTGCCCCTCACTGTCACTTAGTATCCTTTCTTAGAAAGGACGTGAGATTAAATTAATCAGTCTTCTACTATTTCCACAGGGGTGCAGATTTGTCTCTTACTGAGGTGCTGCTGGCTGGTTCACTGCCTGGTAGAGGACGTCTCTAAGACCTCATTTAACCTTGCATACCTCTTAGGAGGTCTGCAACAGGGCTGAAGAATTGGAAATGTTGCATCCTTTCCTTCCTGTCATCTGCTTCCACACAACTGCAGAGCCTGTGCTGCGCTCTCAGCATAATCACCCTGAAACTCCCTGTGGTGGAGGATTGTACTAAGCTGGTACAGAACAGAAATTGCTCTTGGTGGCATTATCCTTTGTTGCCATGTTGTTTATAGAGAAGATGAGTTTATACGCTTTTCCACTGAGAGGAGTGTTTGGTGTGTTCTACATACCAAAAGTGGCAAATCTGTATCTTCTTTCAATTTTCAATTGAAAGTCTACATGACATGAACTTCTTGGGTTTTGTTGTGGGTTTTTTTTTTTTTTTTTGAGAGGTAAAGCTTTTTTGGTTAAAAAAAGTCCAACTATTGAACCCAAGTTGGAGAAACAGCTGCAACATGTATGTGCATGACACAGTGCATGGGATACAAAGCATTCCCATTCCTTCTGATCTTGCATATCCACTCCCTGTACCTATTGAATGTGATAGCCGTTAGGCATGAGTGTAGACCCAGAGATGGGCAGGGCTAGTTTGCCGTGCAAACATTTATTTGATGGCTCCATCCTATTTTCTAAAACCAGAGACATAATTGTAATAAAATGGACATCTTAAAGCATTGTAGGAGGTAGGGGCTATAACTGCACTTAACCTGAGTTTACTTAGGCATGTTTCATATCTTGGAGTTTGACAGTAAATAACACAGTATATGATCAATGGGAATATGAGCTTCTTAATCTGTAACTATAAAGAAGGATGATGGTCTTGAAAGTCCAGCAGTCTTTCAGTTCATCTTAAGACAGTGAAATTCAACAGGGTTGTTCCTGTTAATGATCTAAGAGTAGAGATATTGTTGAATACATGGAAAATTGTATCTTGTTCCAGTAATCTTTATTAATGTAATAAATGATTCTCATTCTCTTTCCCTGCAGGCCTTATCCCATCTGTTTATAGTGCTGGCATTTGTTTTATTTTGAGCTAGGAAGTGTTGCATATCTAAGAACTGTAAGATTGTAAAAGGCTTTATAAGTATACTATTTAAAAAGAGTTGCTTGTGCTCTGGTTGCTAGTTTGAACTGAGAAAAGATACTTATATTTCATACTCCTAAAAGCAGTAGTGTATTTGCTATAATACACCAGTTCAGAGTGATTTGCTCATAAACTATCAGTTCAAGAAAACTCTCAAATCTCTTGCACCTATTTTCTCTAATAAGTGGCAAATCCTTAGTACCTCCCAAAAATGCTCACAAGCCTGTAGGGTGTAAAGGCTTTGCTTTGGCTCTTTTTAAAAGCTCTGTAAAAAGTTATGAATGAGAGAAATTCAGCTGTTGCTCAACATAGACACTACTGGTAACTGATAGCTCATTTTCGAAACTGGAAAATAACAGCTATTCTAAGTAGCCACTGTTGGTTTTAATACTGTGGAATATTTCAAACGTAAGTTTTGAAGAAAAACCCCAGTCATTCACTAGTGCTGATACAGGAATGACAGAGGTTAATACCACTGACATCATGTTGGAACTGTATAATATTTTGTTAATGGTTATTAATGCCCTGCTGCTGGGAGACAGACAGTGCCAGCTGCCAGTTAGTGTGGTGCCTCTCTGTGGGTGTGCCTGGTCTCTGTTTGGAGAAGAGAAGGGCACAAGGAGAGTGCATGTCTGCTCCCTATCTTGTCATCCCTCTATGGAAACAGGAGAAGATGCTGAGAGAAGGTAGTTACAATGCCTTGCTTCAGTTTTTACTGACAGTTCCTTCAGGCTGTTTGCTTCCATTGCAGCAGAGTGTAGGGGTAGTTCTTGCAA
>JBCJKH010051136.1:0-15627 GCA_039877255.1 Loriculus beryllinus
GATCTACAAATACTTATATACATGTTCTGTTAACTCTTATTCTCTGCTATGTTTGTTTAATGTTCCAAAGATACTTTCTTAAGGGGAGGAGGGAGGATGAGTATGATCCTTTTTCCAATTTTAAGAACACCAGTGGTAGAACTATTCATGTCATGATTCCTGTCTGTATATATGGGAAAAAGTCTTCTCCAAGGCAAGCCATATTAACTCTTTTCCTAAGAATATACAGCCAGTGCTCCTTTCTTTCTGCAACATTTGTTTTGAACTTCCCTAAGCTTTTCAGATCTCAACTTAGAAGGGAGCACTGAACTCCATTTCGTGTCTGTGCTTAGTATTTTGCGTTGATTTAGCTACCCTAAAGGGTGAAGTTAGGAATTTGTGTCTTCGTGTGTCGTCCCCCATCCCCCCCATCATGAGGTTGCAACTGAAAGGAGAGGTTTGAACATGAGATGCCTGTCTGATTATCTTGGAAACTTCCTTTGAGATTGTAGAAGCCAAATGTAGAATGCATGAGAAGCACACAGCAAAACTTAAAATGCTTTCTGCTGGAAATCCCCAGACATCAAAAAATAAAGGGAACAAGGCTGGGCATATATGTATACTCTGGCAAGCTAGGCTTTTTTTAGAATTGAGGGGAAAGTAGCAGCAAGGAACAGTCAAGTTTCTAACTTTTATCTTAAGATATGGAATGGGGAAAGACAGTTGAGTAATACAGTTAGGAATTTGCTATTTGTCTTGTTATTGCAAGTAATTTACTTTGGGAAGTAGCTGTAGACCTCACTCCCAACCCCTCAGAAGTACCGAATGCGAGTCTCAGTAGCTTGAATTGGGGTTTGTTCCCTTAAGTTACTCTAATCGTTCTCTCACCAAATTTTTTGTTGTCTACATCTTCATTTCTCATTTATATTCTGATATGGTATACTGGGGTCCATAATAGAGACTTCCATTTCTTGAGGCATTTAAATTGGCTAAACATATAGTGCTTTTGAATGGTGATGCTGATGCTTTCCTGCCTGTAGTATACTGTGTGTTTTGCAGTAACTGACATGCAGTGTCCCTAAGTAAGTTGTCTGTGAACCAGCTGTTTCCCTTTAAGTAACTTTGTAACTCATTTCAGTTCATTCCTGGATCAAATAGCTGTAGCTCTCCTGCTCCTAACTGGAAGTTGCACAGTTTTTTTCGGAATGATCGTTAATGTTTTAGAGGGAAACAGAAGCTGGGGAGTGAGGATGTATGAGAATAGTTAGAGTAGTTTCCTTGTACTAATCCATGTATTTTTCTACAGAGAAAATAAACTCTTAGTAGTAGGAGTAACCAACAAGTCCAATTCCTTTAGTCAGAAAGATTCCACCTGTCTTTGGATACCCTTATAAAGGAGAAGAGGTACAGTGAGGCTGTGCAGAACTGGAAGGTTTCTGGTTTCTTGCAGAGCTAAGTTCTTTTTGTTAAATTGAGGTGAATTCA
The DNA here is from genome assembly GCA_039877255.1 of Loriculus beryllinus. Lineage (NCBI taxonomy): Eukaryota > Metazoa > Chordata > Aves > Psittaciformes > Psittacidae > Loriculus > Loriculus beryllinus. Next base: position 1,465 of record JBCJKH010051136.1, read on the forward strand.
GAGGAGAGCAACACAATGATCAGAGGTCTGGAAAACAGCCACTGAGGAAAAGTTACAACCTTGGAATTATTTAGCCTAGAAAAGAGAGATGAGAGTAGATATAACTGTGTAAATATACTAAAAAAAACCCAACCAAGAAGGAGAAACACCACCACCACACCCTTCCCTCCCCCCCCAAAGAAAACAAACTTCAGAGGGAGAGAATCACTCTGCATGTCCAGTACAGATATTGCAAGTAATAATAAACTTAAATTGCAGTGGGGAAGGAACTTTAGGTTGAAATTTATTGTGAAGAAAAATCTTTCTATTGTTAAAGAAACTCCAGTGGTAGTTTGTCTTCTCCCTCTGTAATCTTCTATTTGCAAAGTACTGTTTTGGAAAACTTGCTTCTTCACAGCCCCTGAATATCCACTTACAGACAATGATATCAAATGGGCTTTGTGTTTGTCTGTATAAGTTTTTCCTCTGCCCTTGTTTTTCATAGAAGAAAAGCAAACAAAAATCCCAAATGCATGAATGGTAAAACTGGGATGTCTTCCCAATCTGTGACTAAGAATTACTCTTATTTAGTGAGGCACACGCACACAGCTACTTAATCTTTTATGACTGTGTTTACATCTATTAAAAGAAGTGCATAGACTTGAAGAGGAAGATGTTTTTCAAATGATTTCAGACTGTAATGCGGTCGCCTGTTGTTTTTTGTAAGACTGAGATGAACATACAGCTGAGGAGGCAGTCATGCTGTTACATTCTTTAATGCTTGTTTGTAGATTGATTCAACCCATTGACTGAATTTTTGGGCAGGTGATGCTTATGTGCCCTAAGGCCTACGTAATGTGTATGCAGCAGAGAAATACCTGCTTTCATGTATGGTGCTTCTTTGCCAGGCAGTTCCCAATGTAATAGCAAAGAACATGTTGGGTCCCTTTTTCTGGGGTATCACTGCTGCATTAGGTGACTTCAGATGGGAGGAGGGATGTGAAACTGGGCCAACACATGACTAAAATAATCGAATCCTGTCTGAACATCTGTGTGGCTGGCACTCAAGTGGGTGACACAGCCTTTGACTAGAGTTTGAAGGGGAGAGCACTGGCTCCGTTCTGTTGTTCAAGCCTGCTTTCTGTTTCTGATCACGGCTGACACAGGGCTAGTTTGCTCTAAAATAAGCTTTAAGAATTGCCTGTATTTTAATCTATACTAGTAACTCCTCATCTTCCAGTAAGCTCAAAAAATGGCTGTCATGTAGTCTATGGAAAATAAGATGCTTTGTGTGAATGTCTGAATTGAAAGATGTTCCATATGTAGCCCTAGCACTATTGATTCTGAAGTGATATCTTCTCATTCAGATTTTCCTGGGGAAGCCTATCTTTTCCAACGTATCTGCATAAATGACTTTTTCATCTGCATGAAAAGGCTTACAATTACAGTCATGCTGAAAACATCATCTTGTGTATTTGGGAATTCGAGGAGTGCTTGCTTCTCTTCCCTTCCCTCTCTCCTGTCTCTTCCCCCCCCCCCCCTTTTTTTTTGCTCAGTTGAGCTTCATTAAGTTTCTACTAAGCACTGCAGAAATGTATGCTTTTCTAGGCGAGCCTTCTCCTGATGTAAAGTTTAAACAGAACTGGTAAATGAGAAAAAAGGAGTTATCTCTCCTTCCCAGAGGAACTTGGATGAATGTGCATTTCTGACTTGCTTGGGATATATGTGGCAGAGCCTTCAGACTCTGACTCATGATCTCCTGTGTTTTGTACTGGGACAGTGTAAGAAGTTGCCTCCCTGAGCTCTGTCCTAAACTTCTGCAACAGATTTTTATTTTATTGGGCTGTGGTAGAAGCATGAGGAGACAGCTGAGAAGAGTAACCTCTTAAATCAACAAAGCATGAATCATTCAGAACTCTAAGAACTGAACCAGCACATCCTATTGCGCAGTCCAGTGCCCTTACCAGTGCTCTGAAGAGAATCTCTGTGAGCCTGATGCCCTGTATCTAAGTTTGTATCTCAAAAACTGAGAGCAGCCAGCATGGCAAACCTTAACTTCTCTGTTCAGCAGTCAGGTGGGACTCATAAATTACAATCAGGAACTTCAATAATTCCTGCCATCCTACCTCCATTGGCTTCTGTTAAACTGGATGGTGGCACTGCTGCCTTGTGCTAGAAGGTTTTGAGGGCTGCTGTGAGGCTAACTTGGTAGTGTCTGATTGAAACAAGTCAAGGGTTACAACATGGGCAGGCCTTTCTATGAAACCACAGAGCAGTGTGAAAGTACTGTTTATGTGGGGCAGTTGGGGTCATCTGACTTCTCTGGGGATCTTTGGACAAGCACAGAGAATGCCTGGGTTGGTCAGAGCAAGTTCTCCAGGTTCCCAGGAAGAGAATCTTGAACTCCTCAAGCAGCACTGTTTTCATAAACTCCTTGGCACAAGCTTTTAGTAAATTCTAAGAAGGTCACATGCAAGTCATAAGATACAAGGGAGAGGTCAGTTAGAGCCAGGATTTAACACGCTCCTCTGTTTTGTGTTTGTTGTTCAATATTTATATTACTGTCATCTGCAAAGGCACTGGATAGAATTGGATCCACTCCATATGACCTAGCAGAGAGGTACATGAAGGGACTCATTTATTTTACATCCTAAGGAACATGTGAGAATTTACTGTTCTTTTAAACGCAGAGATCTATAACTGTTCGTGAATTCTTAGCTGTCAGTAGAAAGCCTGACAAGAATTTTGCAAATTAATTTCCTCTGCTGAACCAACTACTTGGCTTCCTTATGAGTAATTTCAAACTTAGAATCACCAAATAGTTTGGGTTGGAAGGGACCTTGAAGATGTAGTTCCAACCCCCCTGCCATGGGCAGGGACACCTTCCACTAGTCCAGGTTGCTCAAAGCCCCGTCCAACCTGGCCTTGAACATTGCCAGGGATGGGGCAGCCACAGCTTCTCTGGGCAACCTGTGCCACTGCCTCAGTTCCCTCACAGTAAAGAGCCTCTTCCTAATGCCTGATCTAAATCTACCCTCCTTCATTTTAAGACCATTCCCCCTTGTCCTGTCACTACACGCCCTTGTGTAAATTCCTTCTCAGGATTCCTTGCAGGCTGCTGTAGGTACTGGAAGCTGCTCTAAGATCTCCCCAGAGCCTTCTCTTCTCCAGGCTGAACAAACCCACCTATCTCAGCCTGTCTTCATAGGAGAGGTGCTCCGGCCTCTGATCATCTTCATGGCCTCCTCTGCACTCATTCCAACAGGTCCACGTGCTTCTTATGTTGGGGGCCCCAGAGCTGGATGCAGTACTCCAGGTGGGGTCTCACTAGAGCAGATTATAGAGAGGCAGGATCACCTCCTTTGACCTGCTGGTCATGCTCCTGGTCATGCAGTCCAGCACATGGTTGGCTTTTTGGGCTACAAGCACACATTGCCAGCTCATGTTGAGCTTCTCATCAACCAGCACTATCCCAAGTCTTTCTCCTCATAGCAGCTCTCAGTCCAGTCTCTGTTGAGCCTTTATGGCTTGGGATTGTTCCAACCCATGTGCAGGACCTTGAACGTGGCTGTGTTGAACTTCAGGCTTCACCATCCAGGACTTGGTCCTAGCTACAAATCTTCCCTGAGGATAAACTTTATCCGCTCATTGGCATTAAGACTTACTTTGCCTTTGCTAGTTGCATCAAATGTTTCCATTCACTTAAAGGGCAGTGTCAGCTGCAACAGGAAATCAAGGCAGCTTCTCAAATCATAGGTGAAGAATGGAAGGAATGTGACATCTCTAAATTTGTTTCAAGGATATGAATAAAGGCAAAACCCGTTATACGCTAAGAATCAAATGGCTGACACTGTGTGCTTTAGAGAGGTGAGCCAAGCGTCTTGAGTCTGTGATTATTTAGTTCTCCACTATTTCACTGAGGAATTTTTCACATGCTAAACATAGTGATCAAAGCCTGAATGAAACAGCAAATGAAGCCAGAGGCACTTTCCCCACCCCCAGTCTTCTTTTTGCTTGTCTCCAGTGAAGGTAACAGTGAGAACTACAAGCCTGCAGTGTGCTTTGTGAGTGTATGGTGAAATGTGCTGTAAAATCATAGTTAAGACTGTGTTGTTTTTAACAAGAGGTTGCTGTGTCTTTGCTCTGGATCAGGTAACATACTCAAGCAGTAGCTCTCAGAACTTTTTCTAAGTAATTCCACTGCCATATTTAATGTTATTTTTTAATTCTAGACTTGTTTAAACCCCTATTTTCCTATGTTTGGAGTTCATGACTGCATAGCTAAACTTCTCTTATGTTCTGATAACATCTTGGATGCAGGCCACTTCTCAAAATTGAAACAGAGTTGCTTCCCTTAGTTGGGCCATTGCCAAAATTAGCTGCTGTATCTGAGTTAGTACCATTAGCTACTTCCATATTCTTATATTGCTAGCTTCCTTCCTTGAAATAACAGCTTTCCTGAGCCTGGGTGCCTTAAGAGGCCTTGAGCTGGATGCTGTAGCATGGTTTGCAGCTTCTCTCCTGCTTGCTCCCAGCTTACTCCTCAGTCTGCTGTCTGCCCCAGGGCCTGCCATCTTCTGCACTCCACTGCATCTAACTGTGGCTTGAATTCTTGATGTCAGTAGACTTTCATTCAGAAAAACTTGAAGCCTTTAAGGAACAGGGATAAGATGGGTATGAATACAACTTCAGCCTGGTCAGGGATGTTATTGAAGGCAAGGACTGTATGGTTGTGTAGGGAAGTAATACGTCTGGGAAGGGCACAAGGAAGGGAAGCAAAACTTAGTGGAAGGTGGAGAACGCAGTAAGCCTTGAGACCTAAGGCAGGGTTTATGAATGAGAGTGTTCATCCAAATGAAGAGCCACCCATATGAGAAACAATTGATGGTGGTGTAGGCTGCTGTGACTGATTAGGAAAAAAAATAAAAGTAAGTGCAGCTGTAATGTGACTTCTGTTGTTTGTGTGTGTCGTCTTACAGAATATTTTGGGAGGCGACTAGGGGCCAAATGGCTGCTGCTCCAAGTTGTCATAATCCCTGTAAGCCTCATTGAGCCATACCAGCAACTGTCAAGTGAGGATGATAACTATAGCTCGAGTGTCTGTCTCTCCCCTCTGAGCATGGGGTTGAGAAAATGCATGCTGCTTTATTTTTTGATCTGTATAGTAGGGGTGGTTGTGGCTATAACACAGCACTGTCCAGCTGGGTGTTTTTGCACAGGGACACAAGGAAAAATCTGCCTTTGTCTCGGTGGACGTCTGGGAGGCTTAACAGTGGCCATAATTGGTATGTTTGGATTTAGATGTTGCCTTCTGGCCGTATACTTCCTGCTGCGTGTCCTCTGCCAGGTCTGTGCTTCAAATATGATACTAGGTATTTTTAATAAATTGTGTAAGGAAGCTACCATGACATCTGCCAACTTTACTTGCCTGTTGTCTCGTAGCTCTGTGTCTAGTTGGAGACTGAAGTGCATTCAGATTTCTATTTGGCTTGCTGTATCTGCTTTGAATAAACCTTCTCTTCTCTACCCCACTCCCTATACGTACACTGCAAAGCACAGTATAAAGCGTATTAGCTGAGTAGTAGGAAAAACTTAGTAGTAGAAACAAGCAAATGTACTCCTTTGTACAGACTGATTTTGCTTCCCACTCACACGGTGATGTGAACTCTGGTCTTTAAGTTCATGCAGCAGGATGAATCCAGTATTTCTAAACATTTTAAAATAGTCAGAGGATGTGGAGTTGTCTGTGGCATGTTAATAGTCCTTACTTTAAATCACAAAAGCAGTTTAAAAAAAGAAAAAGCTGTACACAAAGAATTCTGGTTTGAGGGGTTTCATTATTATTCATCATGCAACTCTTGCACTTCATCCACTGAAGTACTGGTGCCAAAACAAAGACAAAACTGCTTTAGCAAATCCTAAGTATTGAGAAACAAGCACGAGCTTTTGCAACACAGCCTGACACTAAAGAAATGTTTCTGCACTGAGACTTGTTTTATGAAGTCTCTTCCTCTCTGTTAATATTATTTGTGATGATTTCATTAGATATGTGAAGGTATGGAATTTAAATTGCAAACATGTCTCTGGAGTTTTGTAAAACTTGTAAAAGTGAACAAATTTTGAACCTTTTATAGGGGAAGAAGTTCCCATTCATTATGTTTGAAATGAGGATTCTCTTCCCTATTTGCTTTCCTTCTGCTTGATCTACACAGTAATTTGTTTCTCTTCTCCTTCCCTGTCTCCTCCTGAAAATACCCATTGCCAAAACACATATTAGAGGAGGTTCAAAAATAGATACCTTGAAATGGGAAGGGCTCTAAGCTGAATAGCTGAGAGTGAAACAGTACCTAGAGGGAACTTTTTGTGCTTGATTCCTTGGTATTCCTGCTCCCATGAACGTTCAGAGCAAGCAAGATTATTATTTGAGCGTATGCCTGAAGATTCAAATCCATTGCACAGTTCTTTATTCTTTTACTTGACTTTTTTTTTTGGGGGGGGGAGAGGGCTGTATGTGTCTTCTGTGGTGAGAGCTGTGGGACCATCCTAGGGGAAGTGTCCTGAGGAGGGTTCAATCAGTATATGTGTTGGGGTAGGGGCTGGATAAAAGCTGTGCTGTAAGAGCCCCATGCTTCCTGAGGAAAGGATTACCTCTACTGCTGAGGTAGAGCTTCCCTCATTCAGAGCATAGCAAGGTGATAGGTATCTACTGGAAAAGGGATAAGAGAAGGGTGTGAAGTGACAGTACATAGAGTAGAAGGCTATAGAGTCAGACCCTTCTGTGTCTGAAAGCTTGGAGCAAGGTTTATAAAATTGATGCAGTTCTTTCTTTGCAGTTTCTAATCCTGTCAGGAGAACAAGAGGCAGTGACTTAGAACAAGCCCCATTTAATAACTAAGAGCAGTGGATGTCTACGCATCAGTATGTGATAGCAAAACTAAAGAGTTAGAACTGATCTAAACTTACTCTACTGAAGTAGCTGGGTTTGAAAATGCCTTTATATTGAGCTTGGAAGGGGCTGAATTGCAGCTGTCTCTGTCCTTGCAAGATTTTGTCCTCAGCAGTTATGTCCTATCGTTTAAGTCCAAAAGGAACTGAAATAATGACAACACCAGTCTTGTCCATGCCCTTCCATTGTGCAGGTTGCAAGGTTGGGGAGGGGGGAACTCATTATTTTCCCTTCTCTTTTAATGATTAAAGTTTCTCAGAATCCACAAGGAAAGCTGAACTCATAATCTGGAAGTTGAATCTGAACTCACTGGGTTCTGAAAGATTCCCGAGTTTTCAGCCGGTCTAGTTCTAGTATTTGTTTTGGAGGATCTTGTCAGACTCCTGAGGGCTGTGTAGGCAGATGATGCTGCTTTTTAGTAATTGCTGTGTCAAAATAAAAGCACTCACCAGAGCCAAATCAAACTAATTCTGGCTTTTGGGAGAGAGGGGGCACTGAGGGAGGAATTTAGCTGTTTTTTTGGAAAAACTGTTCTGCAGCCCTGGGGCTCATGGTTAGCTTGGGAAATGAATCATGGGGTTTGACTGCTGCGACCTCTTGCTCTTCAGGTCTGGGTGGGAGACAAAGCAAGTACTGTTCTCAAGAGATACATGGAGAAAAAGCACACATTGAAGTGGAAGCTGGAAGCTTTTGTGTGGTAACTTTTGATTCTTTCAGAAAGAAGATACTGTTTCTACAGAGCAACACAGAATTTGGGTGAGGGGGTATCAGACTTAATCTCCATTAGAGCTTTGCTGGCTAATTATCCAGTGTAGGGTGAGTGCACTTGTGTTGGAAACCTGCTTGCTCATATTAATTAAGAGTGCAGCGCACCTCAGGGGTGTTACCTGAGTGATGAGAGGTTGTGAATTTGCAAAGGGTACAAGATCTTGGAGGGGAAAAGGCAAAAGCAGAGCAAAACTTGTGGTGACAGTGGCTGCAAATAATGCATCCTGTGAAGAGTGCCTGCCAGCGGGCGCTGCTCAGGCTGACAAGCCTTGTGCAGAAAGGTAATGCCCAGATGTGGTCCCTACATGGCTAAGTCACCCATCACATCATTTCTTCTCTTAATCAGTCTCTTTCTTATACCGTGTGTTGGATGGAGGTGATGCTTCTTGTCCACTCTGCTTTTCTGAATCTCATGTTTGTTTTGCTGTGATGTGGTCTTAGTTATCTTCTGCCCCTGACCCCTCCACCAGTAACAGACATTAATAGGGCACTTGCCAAAGGCCCCAGTTGTTGTCTCTTCTCTGCTCTTTTCTCCAGAATCGGCTAAGCTGAATTCAGGTATGCTCAGTGCAAGTCTCGCTTGTATTTACATTGCCTTTAGACTTCCAGTATACTGAAGCTTCCTTTAAATTCTTGACAGAGGATTGGGTATATCATCTACAGTTCATTAAGTATCGTTTCATGATAGTGAGTAAATTAATCTGTCACATTGTTCCAGCAGAAAGGACAATTTTATGGCTGAGCAGAGTATTAGGCCTCGGTACGATGCAAGTGTTTTGCATGTGTAATGTGCTAGATATTTGGGCTATGTTTATGCATTTGTGTAGCCCCCTTGGGTTAAGCTTGTGCGTGAAAACTTGCACCAAGTGATGTGTGCAGAATGAGGCCCTCGGGGCCGCCAGCAGAAACGTGGCTACTGGGACAGTCAGATAGTTCCCAGCTTGGTAGAAGCTGCTTGTACCACAGAACTCTTGTATTTTGTGCCTGAAGTGGTGGCTGCTGAATTCCTGATTCCACATAAAAGAGGACATAACTGAGAGTGCTGTTGGGGGCGGTTGAGACAGTCAGACCAGCTTCCATTTCCAGCTGTTAGATTTTCTCCCCTGCCTTCACAGTAGGAATGACTGAGTGGGGCTCATGCTGGTTGCCATAGCTCACAGCTGGATGCATTTATTTCAAGGAATGGGAAAATGTTTCCAGTGGTAGAAGTTTAACCTGTGGGTATGCCTTGGGCTTTGTTGTTTATCCAGTATGTATTCTTGCATATGGCTGTTGGACTAGTGACTTAAATAATATTCTTACTGAATTCTGAGTGATGTCTCTAGACTTCATAAAATTAATATGGCATATTCCCTTCAAACACAGAGTGCTTAGCTAATTTGCATTGCCTGTGTGTATTTTTACTGTAGGCAGAAATACAAGCAAAAGTGCATGGTGATGTAAAATATTCTGAAAGAAGCCAAGGCAATGATGTCTCCTGACAAAATGCTGAAAAAAAATAAAGATAATGCAAAGAAATATTTTTTTTTTATATCTGATTTTCTGAAATAAAAAGCCTTTAATAATGGTTAAAGCTACAGCACAGTTCTGTCTCCCTTTTTTGTGCTTAGCCAAGACAATAAGAAGTTCTGTGTTTAAAAAGGAAGAAAAAAACCCTGCTGGCTTTTGGCCTGTTGGAATTAGATTTATTTTTAAGTCTATATCTGCAGTGCTTGCTGTATTTGTTCATATGACTCAGACTGCATCCACTCATTTAGATCTACTGGGGCATGAGTGACTAGGATTGAAAAGTGTGTGTAAAATGGTAGACCTGTCAATGAATAAATAATGTTGATACATGCTTACAGTTCTTAGGAATAAATCCTTTCCCATATAATTGGATAGAGAGAAACTGGAAGGGTTGCTATTAGGTGTCTGAGATTTTCTTTTTCTCCATTTAAATTGGTAAGATCCAAAGAAAGCCCCTGAAGTCTCTAAAGAGCTTTTCATGCTGAGATAGTATTTAATTTTTTTTAAATCTGTTCTTACTGTAAAGGAACTTATTCTATACAATTCCAGAATGCAAAAATAGACAGATATGCAGCACTATCAGGTAGCAAGCATCATGCCAGCTCCAAGGCTTAGTTACCATCAGTTGACTGAATCTGAATTTACATAATAAACATTGCAGGGGATGGGGAAAGAGGCAATGGCTGTAGGCATTTTATTTTAAATAAACCAGATCCTTTAAAATAAATATTTAACTATATATGCCATGAGCCATGCTGTATTTTGCTCATCCAGTTCATGGGTATGCTTTAGTGATCTTTGTCATAATGGTCTATTGTAAGCACAGTGTGACAGCAGGGCCTCTCGCCACCTTTCAGGGCACTTTATCTTAACAAATAAGATACAGTCTTATTAGATCTCTGCCTTCTTTGTTTTGGGACATTTATTTTCCAAATAAAAAGAAGTATCTATTGAATTTTTGCACATGAAGAAATCTTGTTATGTGGGTGTTTAGGATAGTTAAGAGTCAGTGTGCTTGAAGGCACGCATTCCTGGGTGGGAAAGACCGTCAGAGCCCGGAGTGATGCTCTGGGTGTGAAGTATGAGCATACTGGCTCCTCCAGGATACCAACACTAATTTCTTTTTTTTTTTTCTCTGTGTGTGTGTGTTTATGTGTATGTTGTTTTTTGTTTACCCAGCCCCTTCTATGGAGAAGACTTTTACTGTGAAATTCCTCGGACCTTTCGCCATCTGTCATTTTATATTTTCGACAGAGATGTTTTTCGAAGGGATTCCATCATAGGTATGTGCTCATGAATTCTTATTTTCTTTACAGCTTGCTTCTCTTGGATTTTAACTGTTAGATCATATGTAGTCTTATGAGTTGGGAGCTCGCTAGGACTGGCAGTGACAGTTGCACGTACTGTTGAGGATTGTCCTTTTTTGTCAAGTGACAAAAATGCCTGCAGTATCACATATTAAAAAAGTCTGTCAGGTAAATGCTGTCTGTTGTGATAGTAAATGCAGATTGCAGTTTGACTGAAAAAGGCAATAAGGTGTTGGTTTAATGCTGGTAGCATCATGTTAATGGATTTGGTTTTTTCTCTAAATGCAAGGCCTTTAGTCTTGCACTCTTCCAGGCCTCATTACCCTTGCCTGTATGGCTACCCTATGACTACCTTAATGACACGCAGGATGATACCTACTGGTTATAGGTGCCCACAATACAATGATGACAGGATTTTATAGAGCATATCAGAGCAAGCTATTCCCTACAGAATAGCTCTGTAAGACTTTCAGTGTCTTGATGTGGGCAAGACCTCTGCTTTTCCACATGTTATTTGCTATGCATTTCACCTGCAGCAAGTTGCATGACACTCCATTTATCTCTTCAGGGATAAAAGTCTTGTAAAAGCCTAGTTGTTATTGAGCAAAACAGTTTCCACTTTAAGTAATTTTAACTGTTGGATTTTTTTCAGCTTTTCATCTCTTTTGAAGCAAGTCATGTATGACTACCGTTTTACTAATTACAGTAGAGCATGACTATAGCTGTCAGCGAGGTGTGTATGTTTTGACAGAGCTTCTAGCGAGGAAGTTGTCTGATGCTGAGCAAGAGTTTGTATAATACTGTAAAATGCACTATGTTAAAGCGCATGGGGTGGTGGTGCAGATCTCTTTGTATCTATCTTCACATTTGTTATGCAGTCACTAGCTTTTTCTTTAATTATTCAGTAATTATTTTATGTTTTACATAAAGCTAGAAAACTGGGTCGTCACTCCAATGGCTGAGCTCGTGTGTACAAGATCTAGCATCCTGGGGAAGAGGGCATCAGTTTCTGATTTTTGAGTAAGCTTTTGGAGAGCTCTTTGGTCTCTCTAATCTCTGTAGTTTCCCCTGGTAACGTGAAAGTAATACTGCCTTCCTGGTGAGTTTCTCATAGTTTAAAGTTTTATTGCCTCATCTGATGTCCTGTGTGACACCAGTTTTCTGCACCTGCAGTGACCTATGAACAGGCCATGGACTGGGGTTTCTCTTGCTCAGGGCTCTACTCCCTCTCTTTGAACAAGGGTCTCCAAACACTTAACACAAGCCAGGTCCATGAAATTGCAGATGTAGAAGTGCAAATTGTTTCCTTTTCTCCATGTGTCCAAAGTTCCTGTTTTTATAATCAAGCTCTGACATTGAAGAGGAATTCTTCAGGAGCTGCTGGAGTAATCTCACCTTAAGGGTACTGGGAGCAGTTTGTGAAAAGGAAGACTTGGAGAAAACATATAAAGAGACTTTGGGATGCTCAAATGATTGATCAGGTTTCTGTTTTTCACTACTTTTTCAAGAAGAGATAGTGTTGATTTTTTTTTTTTTTGGTATGCATTGTGGAATCCATAGGTAGGCAGCCTGATGTATTCCTATACTGATGTAGCACTGAAAGTCAAATTTCCAGTGTCACCTGTCTACGCTGAGATTTTACAGTGCGTATTAGATGTTGTAGGCTGAGTTTTCCCCTCTTCCACTCTCTCTTCCCCTCTCTCCTTATCACATGCATATTTTGAAAAGCATTTCAAAGAATTGGAAGTATGTTAAATATCAATGGAGAGAAGAAAAAAGTCCAGCATTACTGTCACGTTGATACTAACTCTGTAAGTTCTGCTTGTAATAGGAAAATGTTCTGGAAAGAGAGCAGTGCTCTGGAGCAACTGCATGTGGTTATTTTCAGTAGTTCCTATTGACAGGAGTCTGCAGCAGCAAAGCTGAACAGTAGAGGTTTTTTTGAGAAAGGAAACTCTTTCACTGGAACAAAGTCTAATATGTAAAAAGAATAGCTGCTGTATGTGTATCTTCAGCTCAGTCTTAAGAGACCTTTTCTTGCAGGGGCTTGAGGGAGGTTTGGAAGAGGTCCCTACTAAGTGAGTTTGGTCAGAGTAGTGCTAGAATAAGCAATTTTCCACTGAACCGCTGAATTCTGCAAATAGAGGCCCTCTGTTTGCATTACAGAGATATCTTGTTATATTATGTCATCATGAGACACTTCTGCTGAAGAAAAATGTGTTTACCCATGTTTGTCCAGCAACAAACTTTCTCAGAGAAGGGTGTTGGGGGTTGTGCCTTCCATCCAGGGAGACTAATTTTAAGTTCAGATGTTACTGAGCTTGTGCATTTGCTCGTGTTTCCTGTGTGATCTGGTATGTTTAACACATCTGTTTGCATTGTTTGTTTGGCTGGGTTTGTGCGGGTTTTGAGGCAGAGAACAGCACATACTGTGTCGGTATGGTGAGAATTTGGCAAGTGGCTGTTTCTTGGTTGGACTAGCAGAGTTCCTTTTTAATCACTACTTGTCAGAACTTTCTCTTGGTGTTTTCATATTGATTTCCAGGGTGACTGGAGCTCAGAGCAGGCATGTTTTTATTTACTCAAATATAAAGTGCAAGTTTGTGATGGTAAATTCTTTAACATCAGAACTGCAGCTCTGTGTGTGACAGATGGGAATGCTCAAGCTACCAAAAGCGGAAGGAGTGGGGGTGAGAAAAAGAAAAACAAGAACCCCCTGAAACCTCTGACAGAAACTTCCGAGGCAAACCAAAGAAACTCAGAAACTGGACACATGTGCGGCAGATACGTTTTGGAACACACTGTAGTGTTTTGGCATACAGGATGGGAGGATTGTGCAGATAAATATATCTTTGAGTCTGCATGTTTGTTTATTATGTTTGCATTTTCCTCATTATAATTTGCTAAGTCACCTAGGATTCTGTTAGCTTGAACAATGTGTCTTGGAAGAATCTTGGATGCCGGTTGAAAAGCAAATGTAATGAAGATAAAGCAGAGCTCAGTGGATCTGAAATGTGATCTGTCTTTTTTTCTGGATAAAACTTAGCAAATACACAGTTACCAAGGAAGTAAACTAGTCTAAAGTTGTCTAATTGGTATTGTGTGTCTTGACTCTTACTGGCTAGAGTTTATGTACTGATTTATATAGTGTGTTGAGCTGCTTTGAGTGGGAAAAATTAGGTCTGTTGGTTTGTTTCCAAACGATCAAATAGGAGTAGTATGCTAATTTGATGGAACATGTGTCTGTATAATACCTAGGATAGCTTTTTCCATCTAGTTGATACAATGTTAAAAACACTGTTAAGTTGAACAACTGTGAATTGATATCCCTCTAATAGTAATGGAAAATAAGATATCTCTGGCTGTATGCAGTAGAAGGCCCTGGCGACTGGAAAAGGGGAAATATAACCCCCATTTTCAAGAAGGGGAAAATGGATGACCCAGGGAACTCCAGACCAGTCAGTCTCACCTCTGTGTGCCTGGCAAAATCTTGGAGCAGATTCTCCTGGAAGGCATGCTAAGGCACATGAAAAACAACAGGGTGCTTGATGACAGCCAGCATGGCTTCACTGAGGGAAAATCCTGCCTGACCAATTTGGTGGCCTTCTATGATGGGGCTACGGAACTGATGGACAGGGGTAGAGCAGTTGATGT
>JBCJKH010051136.1:15727-39726 GCA_039877255.1 Loriculus beryllinus
GAAGTTTAGATTGGATATAAGGAAGAAATTCTTTACTGTGAGGGTGGTGAGGCACTGGAATGGGTTGTCCAAGGAAGTTGTGAGTGCTCTATCTCTGGTAGTATTCAAACCCAGTTTGGACAGAGCCTTGTGTGGCATGGTTTAGTGTGAGGTGTCCCTGCTTATGGCAGGCAGGTTGGAACTGGATGATCTTAAGGTCCTTTCCAACCCTAGTGATTCTATGATTCTATGAATATTAGGAAGGCATGCTACTAAGTAAGCAAATACAAATACATGCTCTGCAATGATTAGTTTTTGATCCTTAGTTTTTAGTTATTCAGAAATGTTGAATGAGGCAAGCTGTGCCAATACAGTGGGACAGAAGGCATTTCTCACCTTTAACACTTGAGCTAGATTTAGTGAAGGAAACCATTTCCATGGTATGCCCTGAGTTGGTATTCTCCTAGGAGCCTGATGGACAGTTCAGGCTGCCAGGCTGTGACCTTGAACATACAGATCAGTTAAAAAAGCAGAAAATGTACCAGACCGAATCATGTAACACTGCACTACTGGAATAGTTAATATCAGATGCCTTCAGGAAAAACGTACACAATTATTTATCCTCTACTTAATTCACAAATCAGGTTTGCTTGTTTGTTTGTTTTCACCCCATTACTTACTTTGTTTGGGTAACAAATACATGTAACTGACATGCTATCACCGTGTTAAGCAGAAACCTGAACGTGCACCCTCTGTGAGGCTTTGAGGGGGAAAAAATAAATCTGCTGTATCAAATCTTGGCCCCCTATAATGCACTGGGGAACAAGTACCTGGGAGGGGCTGGTAATGGAGAGAATGAAGGAGTTAGTTGTTCAGTGCAGGCAGTATGCTCAAGGCTTTGGTGCCTACTGTAAGGCAGGCAACCGTGACTGCAAAGCTAGGTTTTAGGGCTGCTTTTCCATTGCAACCAGCCAACCATAGGTGCCTATCCCACCTTTCTCAAACGTATGGACCTTTTAAGGGCCTAGAGAGCAGCTGACAGAGAATTGGTACCAGAGGTGTGGTTGGGTAGGTGGTGTGTTTCAGGTTGATTTTTGTTTTGTTTTTTTGAAGAGGGAGAATAGAAATTGCTCTGTAAGCTGGGTGAGCTCTTCAGGATTGTGGCCAGCAAAACTACCCTGATGATATAGTCCATGCAATGCTGCAGCTTGCAGCTTTTAAGGATACAAGCTATGTCTTATCCACAGCCTATGTTTCTCTGCCTTACTATCCAACATAAATACCACAAAGGGGAAAAAATAGGTTTCATAAGTGATATTATATTTGGACTAGTTATTAAAAAAAACAAAACTGAGGTCATGACTGTAGTATACCTTAGTACTCCATGTAGGATGCACCACTGCTGTATACTGTTCTGCCCATTATCTCTACCACTTCTTACCCATGGTAGCAGATGTGCTTCATGGTGCACTGCACAGGAGCTGGGAGGGAGCCATTCTGCTGCTTCCAAGGCTCTGAAGCCTCATGTTACCCTTAATTCTCGTCCTTATCTTTCTAATCCTCAAGCAGGGAGATTGCTTGTTTCAGTCTTCTTCCATGTTATAGGAGAGCTGAGGGAATTTGTGCTCACAAGCAAGGCAGGCATCTGGCCCTTCTTGTCTTGCAAAGTTTCTGTACTATTATCTAATGACTAATAACCTTTCATACAGATAATTATTAAATTCCAGGTAGCCTGTATTAGCTGCAGTGCTTCTTGGTTGGAGATTGCAGGGTAATTAAAGTTTACAAGGCTTTCAAAGCCTAAAATGTTGATTAAAATCAATTCTGATTTGTCTTTAGTCTTTCCAGCTATTGAAAGTGACTCTCCTTGCACACTTTTGTATCAGTTATTTTTAATAAATTCACTGATATAGCATGTCTTTGCACTTAATATACCAACATGAAGCAATTTCTGAACTGGTTTCCTGGTCCTCTTACTGCCTGATACTGTAGCACATAGGAAGCAAAGTAGTCAGCTCAGAGCTGAGATGGTTAAATTAATTAGGCATTTCGGACCTTTTAACATGTGACTCAGACTTAACTCTTTGCTATATAAATTAACTATGCTGCAGTCGGTGTTACTGGAGGATGTTGTATTAAACATGCTACATTATATTGCTTCAGCTCACTTGGCAGCAGTATGCAAAATTCTGTGGTTTTCACTGTGCCAGTATTCAAAGATAAGGATAGCCTACAGAGAAGATACAGGAGCTCCTGAAACACTGTTTTTAGGATCCTATAAAATAACTGTTGGATCATTCTCCAGGTAGAGCCTTGTGTCCTTTGAAAATTACAAACTCCTGTCCTATTGCTGTTTTGACTTTTTTTGGTAAAGGAATATATCTTCTGCTAATCTAGCATGTGACAAATACCTAACAGCTGAGATATGTGAGTAAACATCCTACCAACTGGCAAATGAGTATTAAAAGGTGAGGTGTAATCCTCAAACTAGTGTCTAATCCTTTTGTCACCAGCAGGTAATCTAGACAGAAGGTAGTCGTGGCTGGATGGAGAATGTTTCAGCCAAATTATCAACTCTTTGTATGGAAGTGTTAGACCCTGAATTAACAAACCCAGGCATGTGTAGGGACAAGCTAATGCGCTGCACTGACTTTGCAGAGAAGAGCTTCTGAAACTCCAGTGGGGAATGGGCACTGAGGGTGCAGTGCTCCCACAAGCACTTCCCAAGCAGATAAGCCAGCAATCTCTACCAATCTCTGTTGCATATTTCTTCCTCTGTGCTCAAATTATTCACCTTCTGCTATGTTCTGTCTTTGTTGATGTGCAGAAACCATAAAACAGGTCAGTTGAGATTATCTGTGTTGAAATGCCAACACCACCCACACATGGCCCCTGAAGCTTACTGCTTCTTCCCTTCTCCTCCCCCAGAATGATTGTTTTCATTGTTCTGTGTTTTTTCATTTGGATCCATTTCCTCAGCAGTTCCAGTACAGCCTCCTGCAAAGACAGGGGTGCATGGATGAGGAAAGTGGGAGGCTCTTAAATCAGTTTGCACCAGGGACTGTAAGTGGAATTTGCACCCTGACAACCATCCAGGCCCTAGGTAGTAATTTCATTCATCCATGAGCTTACCAGTAGGTTCTTGATAGATTTTTTTTTTCCCTAAAGAGAGATACACAGAAGAAGGGGGTCAGGTGTGGCGTGTCACATCTTTGTTTTAAACACAGGGCTTAGGATTTAAATGTGCCAGTGAAGATCTGTTCAGTCTGAACTGGGGGGACATATGGAAATGGCTGCCATATGGGTGAGCAACATGCAGGAGTGTGTAGGGTTTCCCTACCCTGCCCCAACCTGCAGTCCTGATGAATGTCAGACTTCAGAAAGAAATTAGTTCCAGTGAGAAGAATGCTTTTACCTCATCGTTGCTGAGAATCCAGCTTTTAAAAATGTAACTTAAGTTTTGAAATTACACCTTACACTGTTCAGCGTGCCCTGCTGTCTTCTGCCTGCTCCCATAGTGTCTAAAAGCTTACACAGACCTGGACTCTGCAGCCTGGGGCAGCCCTGAGGAAACCCGCCAGAGTGGCTGGGTGCCTCAGGGGCAAGTTTTAGAGTCTCTCTCCACTGCCTGGCTGCTGCCCAAGTCTTGAGAAAGAGCAGGGACAATGGGCTGGAGTTTGGGAGTATGCTGAAGAGCCACAAAGAGCAAAACATCCTGTAAGTGAGTGGTGGTAAACCTTTCTGACCTCTTCTACCAGGTTTATCATCAAGAAGAATTATAGGCCTTTATTGTGTAGTGTCAGGTCAAATGACAGGTGCCAACGACTTTTGATTGTTGGCCTAGGTTTAACCTGCCTGTAGTGAGGCTAGAAGTTGTTTGAGCCAGGTCACACATAGGTCAGTTAGTGGCAGAGCAGTGACTGCATAGATGAGGACAGGACCTGACTGGGCTCAGCACCTGCACTGCGGTACACAGGCCTGGTGAGGAGGAGGAGTGTGGGTTGGGTGAGCAATGGACATAGCTAGTGCAGGTGTAGAGTTATAAATAGAAATTGTGCAGGCTGTTCCTCTATGCAGAGATTGTTTAATAGGGCAGACCAAACAATCTGCCCTATCAGTAATATACCTTTGTATATGTTTAGACTCTTTTGTACACATGCATAAACCCTTCCCCCCCATAGTAGATGTTTCTGCTTTGTGGATCATTTGGTATACAGTGAAAAACCTTGGATTCTAGCCAGCCAGGTCAGTAAGTTTCACTCATTAATAAGACTTGCTTGTGTACAGAGCAAACAGTGCTATTCAAACAGTTTCCTAATCAAAACAGTTGTACCATCATGTTATTAACCCTCTTAAAGCTGGAGGCATGTAGCATTGCGTCAAAACACTTTGTGCTGCAATGACATACCGACTGTACGGTCAAACTCCTTGCTGAAAGACAGGACAGTGATAACACACCACTTATGCTGTGCACAGGTGTAGATGTTGGTGGAATAGTCCTTGAGGTTTATGCAAGGATGTTCCTTGCATGGGAGGTGACTGTGAATGAGGCTGATTATGGGTGACAGCGTTTGGGAAGTGCATGCTATACTGCAGTTGGGGAGAGGATTTCTGCAAGAGATTCAAGGGTAGAGTGAGGGTAGCAAGCAGTGAAAGTAAACAATTTCAAGTGAGGTTCAAAGCAGTTACTGGAAGGTCATGCATTCAGATGTATTCCTCTCTCAAAATGTTTTAGAGAAACTAGGTGTCTACAAACTGCTGTTTGAAGAATAGAAGTAAAGGCTTTGAAAATACACAGAGCATCATCTCATAGATTCTCAGCAGCATAACTTGAATGTTGTTCCAACACAGTTCAGATGCCTTACTCTTTTTTTTAGGAGATTTGTGTAATTTAATTATTGCTTGTCTGAGAAATTTCAAGTCACTTGCTCTGCATATCCAATAAAGAGCCTGGTAATGAATCTGCCTCAGTAATTCTCTAGTGTAATGTTTGCCAAGAGATGGATCTCATAATCTCTATAAGGGACAGGCAGAAGGAGGAGAGTGCTGATGGCAGCATGAGCAAGATTTAGGTGTAATGGGTCAGCAGCTCTGTGGAAGCTAGAGCAGAAACCCTAATGGGTACTATGCAGGGCAGTTTTGAAGAATGGCAAAGTAGTTTAGAAACGGGGACTGGAAATCTGGAAACTGTCACCAGAAGCAGCCCAAGAGTGACAGAAGAATGCAGCAGGGTATGCAGAGTGCACCAGCAAACGGGAGCGCTTGGTGAGAAGCTAAAGGAAAAGGCCAAAATGTGCGGGAATGCTGAAGTGTAATAACTAACTGCTGTGACTTTCATAAGCTTTGGGGTAACGTATTACTGACCTCTGGCCAAAATGCATGGATTTGGGAAGCCTTGGAAATCTCTCACCCACTAAGACTGTCCATTGGTGTATTCTATCTAGCAGGATCTGGTTACAGAAAGTGTGTTTCTGCAGCAAAGCAGTGGTTGCAAACTGTGAGCACCTCACTTTAAGCAGAGGAAGTCTGCTACCAAACGACATTGCCAAAATCCAGCTTTCTTGAGCCTCGTGAGCATCTCTGACTGTCCTGGATTCTTTCATTTTGAATATGCTGCTTTGCTCAGTGCCTGGGGAACCACCCAGCCCAAAGCTGTTCTCTGGGCTGCTTTCATGTGCTTCTCAGGCATGCCATGCTCTGCTTCGTATACACAAAGACAGACATTTGGAAAAAGTTTCATTACCCCTCAGAGAGTGCTTTACATAATGCAAATGAGAGGCTGGGCAAGATAAAAGTTCCAGCTTCAAATATATATTATCCTTGGCGTGCATGTAGTTCACAGCACAGACCTGGCTGCTGTTGTTGTAACTACCAAACCAGCTAATTTGGTAGGGATTAGAGGGGGTTAAAAATATGGGGGGGTGAGGGGGGGTTTGAAGCTCTACTGTGTGTTTTTTGGTTTGTTTTTCCCCCTCCTCAAGAGCTACTTGTGTGAGTCTGGGTTGCAGAATGCAAACTCTGCAAGGTTTGAGTGAGGGAGACAGGTCAACAGGGCCTTCAAATGCAGATCTGGCAATCTGCTGTGAAATGGTATCTCTATTTGCTGCCCCTCTACAAAACTTTATTGTGAAAGGCCGCATCCTACAATACTGTTAGCAGTAGCCCTATGCATGGAACTTTCTTTTGGGATTGTTATAGACATCTGCCTCAAAAATGTCTCTCCAACAATTTTTGAGCCTTTTCTCTCACAAGTTTGTCATGTCAAAGAAATTTTGGTGATATTTTTGCTATAAGCATACTTATGCATACTTACACATAGCTTATCCACAAAGCCCGGTGCTTCAGGTCTGTTAGTGTACAATGTTAGGAATTTTAAAGTCTTTCACAGTACGAAGAGGAAAAAGCTGCTCATCAGAAAGAATTATGTATTGTGTAAAGAAAGGCTTCTTTGCTCTGAAGCCTTTCTTGACTAGGACAGTCCTTAAGTCATTGTTTTAAAAACTGTTTTTGATGGAAATATACTTTGGGGGAGCTGTATAGCATGTCTTAAATTGTGCTTCTGGTTTGTTTTATTTCCAGGAAAGGTAGCTATACAGAAAGAAGATCTGCAGAAGTATCATAACAGAGACACCTGGTTTCAACTCCAGCATGTTGATGCTGATTCAGAAGTACAGGTGAGATTATCTTCACAAGGGAGTATTTGTAACAGGGCCACGGCAGCTTTGTGGGTTCCATGGCTCTAGGACAGATGTGTTACTTCCCTACAAAAGGGAAGCACTTCTTATTAGCGTGGTTTAGGTTTCAGTGATATTTGCAACCTGTGTACGTTTAAGGTGAATTACAAGTGTGAATTACAATCAAAGGGGTCAGGATTCTGCCTACAGAAATAATTACAGCTGTGTGAACTGTCAGGGTCACTGATACAAGGAGTGGTATGGTTATCTCAAGTATCAAGTAACTTCAGAATCCTATAAATAACTGTTAATTCCTCAAGGAGTGGAGCCAGCTTGAAAATAACATCTGCAGGTACTGTTTTAAATAATTATATGTAGGCAGGTTGTCACAGGAATGGCAACAATTACATCTCAGATGAAAAAACCCACTCCTCGCCAGATTTCTAGGCCCTGCTTCAAACCATGGGAGTGCTGATAATTGTATCAGTTCAGCTCCATTTAGGGTTTGGTACTTTACGGATTTTGGTACACAGTGAGACTTGCCTTTTTTTGTACTTACCCTCTTTTGAAGCAGGTTCTATTTTCTATTACAGTATTAGGTCTTGTGAAACAAGAGCAAAGCAATGTAGCAGGATATCAAGTCAATATAAATCAGTTTCTTTTTTTACTTTTTGTAAGTAGTCATTATAGATCACTTTGGAACCACAGTATTTGCTTAGAAGGCCACAAACATGAATGTCTGACCTGTGCAACAGTCCCCAGTAAGTGCAAGGGGAAATGCTGCTTGGATACTTCTGTATGGTAGGGTTGGACATAATGCCTTGAGTTTTCAGTCTGCACACAAGTCTGCACTTATCATGTCAGAACATGACACTTAAAATGCATACTCATTCCAGCATGTAGTGTGATGGTCTGTAGTGAAGCATGCCATATGTGAAAACACATTCAAGGTTAGGTTTTCTGTTTATTTAGAGAGACAAATAATACACTGTTGTGCATGTGATGCAGAGAAAACCTCATGACAGCTTGTTCAGTCTGTAACATTCTCTTGTAAAATATTGATCTCTTTAATGTCATGTTTCAATGACAGTGTTGATGGAAAGGCTTTTAACAGCCTTTTAAGTTTGAAGTCTATTCTGTTTTACTGTGGTCTCCCTTTCTTCTTACCCCAAAGCCTCTTATGATACTGACTTGAAAACAATAGATTTAGTGTTTACTTCCTGCAGGATATGAAAACTTTCCTTTTGTAATTTATCAGTAAAAGGAGGCCACTGTTTGAATAAGTTTCTGCATTGCTTATTTTGTTACAGTATTTACACGGAGTGAGCTTGTAGAAGCTTTTTAGATGAGGGTGCTTTCTAGGACAGCACTGATACTCTTTATCTGTGAACTCGTAGCAGAAAGGTTTATGGGTAGCTCTAGCTTTTGGAGGGATGAGGAGCACAGTATTTGCTGGAAAGCATGTTGTCTGTCTGCAATTGTTTGTACAGTTTATCACTTCCGCTGTTTGTATCTTTACAAGAGCCCAACTGTTAAAAGCTGTTTCTGGGCTCTGTGATAAGCATTTATTACAACTAGTGTAAATATGAACAACACTGGTGATTTTATCCATTTACTTAGATGTTCCACAGGTCTTATGTTAAGGAGTCTGCAAGAGAGCTTTGTTTTCCTTGATAGCAGGAGCAGACATGTAGGTGTTTTGTGAGAATTCTTCTACAAGTGAAGATAGCCAAATGAGGGAGTATTTTTGTGTTTGTTTCTCTTATGTTCATGGTATCTCAGTTGTCTCTTTTTCTAAACACTTTTATAAGAGAAAAAAAAAAGTGTGTTAATTGTTTGCACAATATTAGTCATTTTTTCTCTGATTTTAAGGAAAATAATGGAAGAACTTTAGTTAACTTTTGCAGCGAATCATACAAATGCTAGTAGTCAAAAAGCAATTTTTATGTGCCAGCTATCAGTTTTATCATTCTAGCAGTTGTCCCTGTTAGTCACATAATCTAGTGGATTAAACATTGAGCCATGTGCCAGGGAACTCCAGCACCTTACCTCTGGTTTTGTAGGTCAGTGGCCTTAATACTATTTTCCACATTGTAGAGCGCTTCATGGCTATTTAGTTATGCATCACAGCACCATATTGAGGTAAATCACTGTCAGTCCAAAACATTGAACAGAGTGAGAATGTGTCAGGAAAGAAAGTGACTTGCTTGAGGTCGCAAATATCAGTGTGAGAAATTAAATAAACACTATCAGAGAGACCAGATTTCTAATTCTTTCTAATTCATTAGGCCATGATAGAAAAGAAACTGGGTGACAGTGATAAGCCTGTATAGGACTTTTCTGTGTGCAAAGCCCGAAATGATCTAGTTTTCAAGAAGACTGACCATCGCAAGTCAGAAACTGGAAAACTGTAAAATTAATGGCTTGTTGAAATACTAGTGATCTTGGGTGCTGTGGTTCTCAGATGCTCAGTTCCGGAACACATTTGGCCTCATTTTTTGGAACAGAAGGAATGACTTGAAATTACGGGTCATAACATTTGTGATTTAAGAACTGGTATTTTGAGCTGTCTGAGTGTCTGACTTGTGTGTAATGAGTAGAAGTCACTATTTTGTTCTTGACATAGTTTGGACCTCATTTGTGGGAGTTCCAGAAATGGCACTACTGTTTTCCCTCTTCATACATAGAGAGGGAATACTATGTGATGTGGAGATTCCTCTTATTTTGTGAGGACAAATAATAAATCAGACAAATAGAATTCCAATGTTAATGGAATATGAGTGGATTTCTTAATGGTTTTATGCTGTTTTCTCAAATTTTATTCTGAAAATATAGCTCATAAGTATTCTGATGCTGTAGAAAATAAATAAGTCTATATTAAAAAAACCCCAAAGCAATCGAAATGGAAGTGGCAATGTTGTTTAACTCCATCAGATGTAGTTGCCAAGGTGTTTAGCTTGAGGCCTTGCATTTAGTTTATGCTTTTCCAATGTTGCTAATTCTTAATGTCTTATAAAGAAGTTTTGTATTGTCAGGAGTGCAAGGTGAGATTATGATTTGATCAGCTTCATTATAGACAAGGATATTGTTGACAGCAAGACTATGTTAATTGTCAGCCTTCATAGATAAAAGCAGTATTGTCAGATGCTTTAATGCCACATCCATTCATTGCTTGACAGCAAAAGGTGTACCATTGCTTATCTTGAAGAAAGCCTAGACAAGTGTCCTCTTTCTGAGAGCTGCTAAGAGGTAGGTATTCTCCCCACCACTGATGCTGTTCAGTGTGATGCACAGTCCCACATGAAACAGTATAGGCACTGTGCAGCTGCTCAGCCCACACGTGCAGACTGGGCATTTCTCACTTACATGACCTTTGTGGCTTTGGTTCATCATTTGGTCTAGCAAATGAGCTTATTGAGGGAATAACAGCATAATGAGGCACACCTGAACTTCGCTTCTGAGTGAGTGCATATCGGTAGCCATCAGCAGCGCACAGTGCTGTGTCATTCAGCAGTGGGCTGTAATTGCTCCTTGAGGTTGACAGGCATTTATTCTGTTGGTACATCAATACCCCCCACATCTTACTGGCTTGTTTTGCTCTCTAGTTTGAAAATAACATCATGCATAGTTTGCTGTAGTTGTGTCAGTGTATACACCTAATGCTGTTCAGGTATAGCCTGGGTGATGAGACAACAGTTGTGCCAAGAATCATGAAGTTTGAGGTGCTCTATGGAGAGCAGATTATGAAACTCCAGCAAAATTTGTTTGGTACGGTTATTTCTGAATATTTAATTTTAAAATATATTAAAACGTGTTAAATGTTATCAGGAAGATTTATTATACAGAGTGCAGAATTAAACTTGACAGCAGTTGTTAAATGCATAATTCATGGCTTAACTTGTCAGACTGGAAAACTTGTTCTGAAAATACGAAGGTGTAGCCAGGTGGGTTTGTGCAGATTTAGATGAAGAAATTTTAAGTTTGCATCTTCTAATGGAGCTGCCTATTCCTTAGTGGGACATTACCACACCCAGAGCTAAATATCCAGTACAAGTGCTCAAACATTACAGCAGGAAGTAGAAGAGGAATTGAACCATTTACCTTTTGTGTTGAAATAAGACTATGAACAATTGGGCAGCCTCAGCTGGAGAAGGGGAGGGACTAGCAACAGAAGTCATACCTGTGTACGCTGCTTGAAGTCAGTAAAAGCATGGTGTTGCACACTTCTTATGGGATATGTCTCTCTTCTACTAGCCATTTGTCTTTCAGGACCTGCTATATTCTCATTCATATGTTTTTTGAGGACTGGAAGTGAAAATTGCCATGCTGCTGTGTGTACATCTCTCTTGATCCGTGAATGTTTGCCTTTCCTTCACATGCACAAGTTTACTCAACAGTAACTGATTCACGTATTTGCCTGGGGCTGTAGATGACAGATGTTCTCAGTGGTCCATGTGTTCTCAGTGGAATTTAAGCCCAAATGCACACGTGATGTTTAAAAGGCCTTTGCTGTTTTTGAGTAGTTCCCCCTAAATTTTTTTCTTCACAGTAGCTTTAGGCCTGCATAGCTCAAGTCTGTTCTATGAAGCCTGAGCTTTGCAACCCAAATGCCCTTTGTGTGCATGTGATTAAGTGAAGTGAGTGAAGTGATTAAAGATCCAGAGATACTCTGATTAACATCAAAATACATTAGCACACTCAAAAGTACGTAGTCTGTATATGCCAAAGCAGGGGAGAGCTGCAAGGAGAGTTAGATCATTCTGACACGTTTTCCTGTGCAGGCTTTTGTTTTAGAAGTTCTCCTTTTCAAGAGTGCTTTTGAGTTACTTCCTCCACAGCACTGACAAATGTGAAATGGTCATGTTCTGTTACGGCTGAGTTCTTAGTATTAAATGAGAGTGCTTTTCCAAAGCCAGTCATGTTCAAGGTCTTATGTAAAACTCATTGTTGGGAACATAAAAAAACTAACATAAAAACTTGAAAATTGCTCATTTCCCCTTCCTCCTCGTTAGAACTTTGATGTGTCTGAAACATATCTATTTGGCTATCAATTTTAGGACAAAAAAAAAAAAGCATGTAAAGGGCAGATAACCAACACTGAGGAAGTGAATTGTCTCGCATTTTAACCTTCTGTACTCAGAGCTTTGTGCAAAAGATTTACTGATGTTAAGAAATACTTTTCTTCAAACACCAAAAGTCCTTCCTCCTCTTTCCACCACATTAGCATTTTGCCCACACAGGCCTTTGACTATTGTTGATTAATGTGTCTGTTCTTGAGTATGAACTGATATGAGTGGCAGGGGTGAACTATACATCATTAGTGGAAAACATTGCTTAGGGGTATATTTGGAGAGTACACCTAAAATTCTGTTGTACTGGAAATCACTTGCTCTGAAATGCTGCCTGTTTGTTAGCTAGAAGGCACGAGTGGCTGTCCAGGCCGCTCTGCAGTGCTCAAAATAAACCTCTCCTCTTTTGTCAGGACCTTCCCACTGAATGCAGAATCTGTATCCCAGGCGTCAGGCTTCATGAATGAAATCCTGGCCTTGCCAGGGTGGGAGTTTTGCCATGACTTCAGCAGAGCCAAGGTTTTACCACAAGCTTTTGAATTAGCTCTTCTCCATTCAGTCCTGTGTGACAGTTAGAGAAGTTTATCCCAGATCTGCAGAGGAAGCTGGAAGTGTTATCTATAATTTTCTTTTGCCCTATCATCATGTCATGGAAGTTGCCACAGTCTCTCTGATACCTGCCTGCTTGCTTCCTGTTCTGTATAAATGAATGGGTTTTGTATGTGTAGACCAAATTCTAGTGTTGAACTGCACTAGCTCTGATGGTAATTGTTACTTAATAATATGGCTTTGAAGATATGGTAGGTTGAGCAAATTGTGTTTAGGAGCAACTGTGTAGGACTCTTTCACTCCAGTGATTAACAGAATTATCTAGTCTATTGAACAGTTAAGAGCATTGCATGCCCACTCTCCAGCACATTAACTATAATTGTGCAGGTATTTAAATGCTTCAAGCATAAAGATTTGTCACTGATGCATATTGTAAAACCTACTGTAAGCATGAGTATATGCAAATTGTAAAAAGAAGCAGCTGCTTCCAGGTTTGATATCAACTTTCCACCACACACAGGAAATAAATGGGTGTTGCCCTCTATTTTATGAACTGTGGCTTTCAGGTTTCTCTCTTCTAGTTGTTTTGAAGAGATAAAATCTCCTTTTTGATAGGGTGAGAAGATTCTCAAGGCTATGTGCCTACTGGCAAAACAATGTCAGACAACTGAATCATGCGCCAGCAACAATAAATAATGTTGATGATAAACAAAAAGGCCAATTATTGACCAGATCCTGCAAGACTTCCTCCCTGTGTAAGTGTAAGAGTGCACTATTCAGACTTGTCAGCCTAAAGGTCTAAAACAGTCTGTCTGGTTTTGGTCTGTTACTTCTCAAAAGCTTGTCTGTAACATGGCATGTTGTAAGGAGCAGCACCTGCTGAATAGTAAATTTACATTATTTCAAAATAACATACCTGGATTCTGTATCTGTAGAGCACAATTTGTCAGGGGAAATGAAAGCCAGGTGGCTTTCATTCAGAGTATCTACATATTATATTGCATCAAAGTAGTTTGAGAGGAAAACATGAGTAATTGCAAGGAATTTGACCATATGGGGGTATTCTTCCCTTAGAGAAACAGGAAGGCTAACACTGTGCCATTTGAAGATGTTTGCCAGTTACTGAGCAATTCTGACACGCTTGCACAGACGGAGACCAAGCAGACATCAGTTCTGCTTTGCCTAGCATTTGCGAATCCGTGAAGTGTTCATTAGAGCTTTCCTCAGGGATAGATTGGATTTTGTTCCAGATTCTTGTGTTCCGTGCTGTGGTCCAGCAGGCAGGCTGTGATCTGGAGCATGATCCTTAGACCTTTCCCAGCCGCCTGCTGCCCTCTGCTAAAGGAAGGAGCAGCTGTTACAGCAGCAAATGCAGACAACAAACAAACTCTTCCTCCGGCTCTCAAACCTGCTGTTAGGCTGTGACCTCAAGTGAGGCTGCTGATAATGCTGCAGGGCTGGATTTACCTAAAGCAGTAGCTGCACTATAGGTCTTTCCTCTCCCAACTCCCTCACGGACAGTGTTCAGTGAGCCCTTAGAGTTTGAGTCAGTTTTATTGTTTGCTTTTAAGCTTTATCAGTGCCAGAAAGTGACATCTCAGAAAGCTGCCTAAGAGTGTTTCAAAGTAGACTGGATCTCTCTAATTTTCTATGTTCTGAAATAAAATTTGGAAATACAGAGAAAGCAATAGCACATGTTTATCCCATGGTTTGGAATGATCTGTGTGGCACTGAGTTCTTCCAATGCTCCTTTCTCCTGACAATTTGCAGCAAAGTAAACCAACATACCAGGGGTATTATGATCCTAAGTTTAAGATTCCAAAACAATGAGGTACTGGCATTAGTCATGGGCTGTGGTTCATGTCACCTGCTTAGCCTAGTCCTTTCCTACAACCCACCCTTGTTGCACCTCTTCCCTCCTCCATCTCCAGGAGCTGGGGTGAGACTGCCTGCAATCACTCTGTAGCAGCTGCAGGATGAGCAAAAAGCGGAAGGTGGGTCCCAGTCCTTCTTTCCATGCTCCTGAGTAGTAAGCAGAGTTGAGCTGAGCTGCTGGGATAAAAGTACTGATGTGGGATAAATGTTTGGAAAACTGCCATGCAGGTGCACTCCCACTTTGGAGGGGAAATTCCCTATCAAACTTGGGTAGGGGAGTGACAAGTAGAATGATAACAAAACCTTCTTGTCCAGAAGGTTTAATAGGAGACATATACCTTTTTTAGGCATTTTTGCTTCTATTGATCTTTTGTAGAAGAAAGACTTATAGTGCTATGTGTGCCCTGCATATGAAGGTAATTGACTTAATATTTAATATTCAAGCAAGTGAACAGTAAATATTTGTTCTTTTTCTGTGTTTTTTAAAAGTGAAAGATTTCTAAGAACTTTCACAGTAACAAAAAGGATGGAGATGTGGTTAACACTTCCTTAAAGGTATGATTTAAGAGATTTGGGTAGATTTGGCTCCTGTCTTTTGAACTTAGCCAGACTGTCAGTCCTTTTGTACATTTACTAGACCCTTAGATAGAGACGCAGACGTTCCTAGTGTTTGTCATTGGTTTTTGTAAATCTCTCCCTGAAAAACCAGTTCACATCTGTTTTGAGTTAGATCAGATGTTGCATCTGAATCTACAGTCACTGGATCATGTGGCGTGTGTCAGACTCCAGGCCAAAATGTGTGCAGGAATGGCTCCCAGTAGTGTCCTGGTAACTCTGCAAACATGGCCTCTGAGGCCCCCACACTTGTGCAAGATGCTAAACGTGCTTCACGCCAGGATGGCAGAACTTTGTCATAAGAATAACTTTAGGATAATCTGTGGTTGTGTGTTTTCTTTTCTCCTTCAACATACTGTGTTTAAATTAAGCCACAAATTTGCAACTGCTGGAAACATGATACAGGTAGGTAGCATTTGTATACTTTTACTTGCTTTATAACTGCTTTCTGGTGTTTCAATCCAGAGTAACTCACAGCTGTGTTCCAAGGAGAAATGAGGTGGTTGGAGATGGGCTTTTCCTGTATCTGTAAAAACAGGACTTTTGAGTCTGCTTTTTCTTCTCTTTGCAAGCTTATGATCAGTTTATTTTTCAGATAACTGTGCATGTAGTTCTCCCAGATACCTGTTAAAGAATGTTAACAAGACGGGGACTTGATTTTATTACTTTTTAGTAAAGGGGATAAACAAGCATAGTATAGTTTGGGGTTGGTTTTGGTTTTCAACGCAGTAAGGCCCTTTCAAAGTTTTGTTTTGTTACTGATTTCCTTTTGAATGTTGTCTACTTCACTACAAAAAAAGTCAGTCTACTGATGGCTTCTTTCATCAAGAACTGAAAAATGGAAGCTGGCTGGCCCCATTATGTGATGTTAGATGTGATTAGGAAGGACGTACGACCTATGAACCCACCCATCCATATCAGTCAGCGTTTATGAAAAAGGAAGCGTTCAGCAGTTGAGTTGGCACTCCTTCAGCTTGTTCCTTGAAAAAGCCTTACCCTTCCAAATGTGAAGGGTATGTTAATGAGCATGGCTGCTTCTAGGAACATCCTGGAATATTTGTTAATGAAAATGTTTTTAATAATTAATGCAGTCTACTTTAAAATTGTCAAACCTCCAGCTGCTTCTCTGAGGTTTTTCACTGTGCTCCGTTTAGAAGAGCTTTATGGCTTTAATGCCTGGGACTGATCTAGGCTCAGTCCCTGGCTCTGCAGCAGAGATTCTGTCTGAGGAGGACCAAGCCACGGCGTTTCAGCTGTAAAACAGGAGCAAAATATATTTTTATCCTGCTGCATTATCAGATCTTTCCTGCTTGTAAATGTGTAACTGAATGCACCTGGTACAACTGGAGGCTCTTGCTGTTATCACAGTAGTTCTTTTAATAATAAAAATAGGCATTTCTTATAAACTGTCAGTAAATACAATATTGGTAACTCCCTTTTTCTGGGGTACATTTAATCCAGTATAGGTTGACTTGTATTGCTTAGGTTAACTGTTGATTTTATGATACAGATTCATTTACAGTTTTCTCTCTTCCCTGGATTATTTGGTATTTTGTAAACCCAATTAATGCCCTTTCTCAGGAGTAAATTTATTCAGAGAATCCACATGTTTTGCCTAACAGTATAATCGATTTGGGAAAAAGCATTCTGTTTATGTAGGAGTTACATTTCCTGTGAATTAATCTTGCAAGTATATTGCTGTAGCCTTACTTTAATGTATTTATGCATTTGAGTTTTTAACTGGAAGTAAGGAGGTGCTTTGGGAATAGTCCTAGGGCTGCTGATCCCAGTGATCCCATGACCTCTATTTTGCTGTCTGAAGCTTTGAGATGCTTTTTGAGCAGATGACCATTTTCAAAGGCTTCACAAGAGAAAAATGAGAGTCAGTCCAAAAGAGGCAGCATTGTGTTTTTGTGCTTAATGTAGCCAGGAAAACGTGTGAAACACTGCTGATTTCAAAAGGCTTTTTGCAGCTTAATTTCAAAAATAGGGAGCTTTCATCTTAGTCTGTGTGAGATTGAGCAAATGGGCACTGTAAGTAAGTTTGCATTCAGGTTCACTTAAGTACGTGGACGCATTCTTATTTCCTGAGAGAGGTTAGTCTTGCCTTTAAAAGCAGCAGAAATAGTTTTATAAAAACATTGTCTTACCTTCTTGTTATTTTTCTACAACAGGATATTTCCTCCAGAGTTTACCAGTCTCTGTTCCTCTCTTGCAATTTCTTCAAAACTTGTATTTGTTTTGATTCCTCTAGTAAAGGTGATATGCAGGATATCAACAGCAGTGGTTTTTTACAGGCTCATAATATAAATGTTTTCCAGGGAGTAGTGGTTTAGCTCCTGTGGTAAAATATGTGACCAGTGGAAGCGAGAGCAGTGAAGACTAAAGGAAAATATAGTAAAACTAAAGCCAAAAAACCATCATGCTTAACCAGAGTTCTTAGCTGGTTGTGGGCTTAGCCCTTGTTGTGCATGAGTACATAGGCACTGCAGTGGAACAGAATGTTGAAGAGGTGGGTTTAGAAGTGGCTCTGTTCATTTGTACAGAGAAATCCTGCACTTATTCATGTGGACAGGCTTCAGTTTGGAAGAAAATGACAGATGCTGACATTTGCGTGCACTGACAGGGCAAAGGAGGATACATGTCTTGCTGGAACAGACATGAATCAGAAGCCTGACAGACAAATGCAACATGTTTGTTTCACCTTGTTTTTATTGTTTCGTTTGAAAGAATGCAAAAGACACTTGGCAGGAAACATCTTTTTAAACTCCCATGCACATTTGGGTCCTTCTCTGTTCAAAATGCAAGGTCGCTGCTGTAATGCATCTGCACCATGGGCTCTTACACAGCTTGGAGAGATAGTCTGTCTTGTTTTCTGTGATGATGAGCACCAGTATCATCTGCCACATGTGCTTGAAAGGCCTGTGTTCCAGCCCTTGGACAGGAAAAACTGCTACTAAGTCAGAATACTAAAGGTGTAAGTAGGTGATGGAGGTTTTGAGGAGTGAAGAGGTGAAGTGCAGGAAAGCATGAAGCATGCATTCAAGATACTACAGGAAGAATGGTATCAAGACAAAGGGGTATACAAGGAACAGCAGAGAATGACTTTAGCAGTAAGAAACAGAAGCTCTCATAGGTTTCTTCAGGACAAGTATTCAGGCACTGACTTCAGAGTTTGTTTATACTGCTAAAAGTAAGAGGACCAGGCAATTACCTTGAACTGAAGGTCTGTATGTCCATGCTACTTACTTGTTACTACACTCCCTGTTCTGCTTTGGACTGGTTTTGCCAGCTTTCATCCAGACAAGTATGCTGTAGAGGAAGTAGATTTTAGCAACTTGAGGCCAGGGTTGATCTTCACCCTCCCCTGTTGTGCAGGACAGACATCCTCATAGAGCAGGAGTCAGTAACTAGTCAAGAGAGACAGGGAAATCTCTGACAAGAGTTTTGTTCATGTGCAAAAAAGAGGAAAGGTTAAATCTGGAGGACCTTGTGAAAGGGGTGGCAGCACATTTTTCTCTGAGTTGAGGTACACCTGAGTCAAAGATGACACCCACATTAGAGCTCTGACTAACTAGCAGGGTGGATTTTAGTATCCTTTGGTAAAAAGCATGGAGGGGGAAAATTATGGAAGTGAGTGCCGCAGTTTTGGCCACAGTGATTTGCAGAAGATGATCGGGCAGTGCTGGCAAGTCAGAATAGGTCAATAACAAAGCATACTTTGCAATTACTTTACATACAGCTAAGAGTGGTGCTGAGTTTCTGTCGATGGAATGGATGTTCATGTTTTGAAATGTAATAGAGTTAATAGGCAATAATTCATGGTTGCCTTTATTTTCTTAGCATATTTGAGCACAACATTTTAGCCCAAGTCCTAAGAAAGTTAATGTGATGGTAAGGAGTTGCAGACTGTGCAATAATAGATGCTCTGAATGTTAGCAACATGGTTGGATTTTTTTTTTGTGCAATATTATTTTACTGATACACAGTTTATATTATTTCAGAATTTTTGTTTTTCTCATGTTTAAAACATGTAGATGTTCATTTATAACACAGTGGTGTGATACCTTCTCAATGATTGTATTGCAGATCTTTACTTAATATTTAAACTGTTAAATATAGATAAAGCTCCAACCAAATGTTTTTGTGTCAGACTACAGACCCGCCATATCAGTTTCTGAAACATTGAGATCAAATAACAGTGGGAATTATGCACTGAAATTTTAGTGAAATGGCTACTAATCTGAATTCTGTGGCAGTTATAGCTATACAGCTATTACTTAATTGTTAAACTCCTCTTGGAATTACTTGCATTAACCATCTTGCTTTGTTTGAAGTTGGAATGATGTGGCTGGCTATGCATAACCCTAACTTTTCATATGGTCTTTTGGTGTGTTTCAGGGGAAGGTTCACCTTGAGCTGAGACTGAGTGAAGTCATAACAGACACTGGTGTCGTCTGCCATAAGCTTGCAACACGGTAGGATTTGAAATGTAACTGCAGAATTATGAGAAACACACTGATTTCAGATAGTGTGAAGTGCTTCATTTAAAAGTGGTTGGAGGAATCAAAACATTGTTTGGATATTTAATGTTCTTAATCAGAGATATTCTTAGGGATTTATAGGTTGTGAGATTTTTTTAATTTTCTCTTCACATAATCTCTATATGTTTAGTTCTTAAATGTTAATGAATCACTTACCCAGTTTTGTCATGGCATAGATACTAAAAAGATACCAGAGGGTATTATTAATGTCTTTCTGATTTTCATTAAGGACTTTACCAGCTAAGCAGATTTGTGGCACAACTTGTGTGGTGAGAGTGTTACAGAGCTGACTTAACACACAGGAGTCTGCCATCAGTTATTAAAGCAGTCTCACTCCAATCTCACTCAAACAAACAGACACCTAGAAGCTGCGGGACTCAGATGGGAGTTAAGATTTTGCCTTCCTCTGAGGAGGAGACTGAAAGGCCATTGCTCTCTGATTACTCACCAGAGCCTTTCAGGTGACTACGGCAGGGGCAGTGGCAGAACTGGTTGCTTCTGTCAGGAATCTGATTTGTATTCTGTGTCTGGCACAAGAGCCGTCAGAATTGGAGTGTTGGCATCATATAATTCTACCTATTTGGCAGTTATGTCAGTAGAAAAAAGTACTCTGCTAGGGAAGTTCTGACCAGTCCTATTTTCAGACCAGTATTCAACATCATTTTGTGACTGCTTTTGCTATGGTTTTGTTAATAAGCTGTCATGGTAGTCCTTGTATCTGGGACACGTTAACAAATGCAGGGGGGACCATGTGGTTAGTCTCCATCCTTCTAGGTATGCTCTTGGTATGAGGATGTGCTGAGGTATGTGATCTTGAATTGCATACCTGTGCATATACCCTCTAGCCATCTGGGCCCTGCCAGAGCTCTATGAGTAGCTGCATTTGAAATCTTTCTCTCCTCAGTCTGCTGTGGTGAGGCAGAGTGAATAACAGAGATAGTTTGGTGCAAGTTGCTGTGTAGACTCTGAGCTCCAGTGAACTTATTAACCAGGGCACAATGCCACTGGAACACAGCTGTACCTTTTTCAGAACAGGGGTTGCTATATCAGTATAGCTGTTCACCACCTTGAGGGCCCAGACTTACTTTAATTGCTGTGTGAAGACTTTCATTGTGTCATTTTCCATTGTGCAATTTGCATGTGACCAGGTGATGATGATCTCACACGTTCTGTAAAATCAGGGTTCAAACCTGCATCTACTAAGTCCTAGGCTGGCTTCTTTGGTTAAAGTGTTATTTGTATTGCTGTGGGTCCTAGGGCCTTACAGTTGAGGAGGAAATAGAAGGTGGGAAAAGGCAGTTTCTTGTCTTTCTGCCCTGCTTGTATCTCCAGTGTGTGAGAGGGAACACAGAGGACAGCTTATTACTAAACTTGGACTGTCCTCAGAGCAGGCCTGCAAGGTATTGTGCTTAGCAATGGAAAAGGGGCACAGTTGTCCTGAGTACCAGATTTATTCTGGAAGCATGTATTGCAATCCTCAGTGTTGTGATACAGCCACAAAGCCTCTGTCTATGTCCTTTGAGCTGTAATTGTGAGTGAAGACCCTGTGATGTCTGGGACTCTACAAACATAGATAACTGCAACATCCTTCCATTCTCACCATAGTCTGTTTTGAATAGTTAGGTGTTACACTGAAGGACCTTTACCTCATCTTGTTTTGTTCTGAGAGAGCATGCCATGCCACAGCCAACTTTCTGTCAAAGTTTTGCCTCAGTTAAATGAGACCTGGTAACATTATAGTACCAATGGATTTTTTTCGTTGGGATTCCTGAAATGCTAGAAATAAGTGTCTGAAAAGGTTCTTCCTAACATGTAACACATGCAGCCCCTTGCTTCATGAAAAGCAATAAGGCCTTGATTTGAAGACTATTTCATTCACCTTCTACAATGCAGAGAAAATAGTTAAATCAGATTGCTAAGCATTCTGTAACCTTGATTTCCAAGATATTGTTCAGTAAGTATAATGTATTTGCTGAGATGCCTAGAAAAATCTTGAGGTTTTAACCACTGAATCATAATGTTCAGAGTTTATCTTGATTTAAATCTAGCCCTTGGCTCGTAGAAACAGAACTTGAAAATCACAGGCCAAGGAAGCTTTTGTCTGCTGAAGCCATCTTTTCCCAATATCATCTTCTTTTCTGTAGCTGACATGGACACTGGCTCTAGCTAGCTTCCACACAGCTATAGGTTATTTGAGTGTGAGAACAGAGCTTAGCAGTTTAGATTAAAGAATTGGGAAATAAAAATATTTCTAGAGTATGTAGTTATATTGGTGCAGGTTTTTGTGGCAATGTGTCTTACAAGTGAGAAAGAAAAGGGGTATGATGAAGAAAAAGAAAGGGTAATGATTACATTGGGGGGGTTGTGCGATAAAAGCACTTTCGAATGAAGTCCAACATTTTCTTCATGCCACACTGTTTGCTTTAGGAAGATATACAGCAAACTTCAGCTCTTAATGTTTTTCCACTATCTGAAATCTTATTCAGGTTTGTTCATAGTTTGGTTCTAGTGCTTAGGTATGTAAGAAAAGAATGTGATAATTAAGTAATGCTCAGTTGCATGTCTGTGTAGCCAGGATTTGCCAGTGGAAAGTGCAGCAAAGGTAGGGGAGACAGAACTTCTGTTACTTGTAGTTCATGAGTGAAAAGCCAGGGGCTCTGGGTGTATTAGGGAAGTGCAGCTTCCAAACGAGTTTTGTGATGATAACTGATTTTCTTGTGGGTAGCTCATGAATTTATTGCAGTGAGCAAGTAAGATGAGGCTGTAAAACCTAAAATCTCTTCATCTTAAAACCAGACTGTTCTGATGAATCCAATACTTGTCTTCTGAGCTTCCTTGAATTCCTTTAAGTTAAGAAAAAAAAAATAATGGAACTCTTAGTGGCAAAGATAAACACTACCCTGCAAGTAGCCTCGTAGATACAGCTGAAGAATTCAGGTTTGCAGGGAGAGCAAAAGCTGCTTCCAGCAGGCAGCTGTTTAAAAATACTTTTGAGACATATGCTTTTTTAAGCCCCAGAATAGTGCTTGTTTTCAAAGATACAGATGCAGACTGAGTGAAGATTAGGCCTAAGTAGGAAATTTTTTTACCTATCCAGAAAAGAAATATTTTTCTTAAGAGCTTACCCACAGGTCTTCACCAGCAAGCGTGTTCACATTCCTGCCACCTCTGCATTCCAGAAAGCTTCGAAAGCAGCTGGGCCCTTGCTGAGCCAGCATGAAGTCCCATGGAGCACACCCTGAATAGTCAGCTGCACAGGTGGAGAGGAAAATCTATCTGAATGGAAGGGCAAATTGAAATTGTTAAGTGCTGAGCTGTTGAGCATTAAGTAGCAGAGTACTTTAAAATGCAAAAGATGTGTGAACTTCCTTAGCCTCTGCAGAGGAAGCAAAAATAATCAGTTTAAAAGTTGTTACCTAGTAGCTTCTCCTTAGGAAGCATTCAATACTTTCGTTTAGCCCTAAACCATTTAGCTGTTGTGCTTCATCAAGTCCTTTAGAGGCCCTAGTCTCTGCCAGCTACTATGGCGCAATCTCCTGGACCAGATCTATGCAGAAGATATTATAATAACCATTAGTGGATTTAAAAGTTACATTGAGAGTACAGATGCAGGCATCACACATCTAGTGTCCCCAAGCAACTCCTGCTGGCATCCTTTGGTAAGGACCACAACTCTCACTTTGGGAGAACACTTTGTTACTTGTGGGCTCCCTCTGTGGAACTGATACGAAATCTCACAGTCCTAGTGACTGGTTTGGACACAGTTGTTAGCTGGGTTTCTGTAAGTCTCTCACGTCACTGTTACAGGTCTCAGGATGCAGGCTTTTGATGTGTGTGTTCACATCATACAAAGAGAGCGGACCTACAATCTGCTGAGCACAGACCTTTGACCATGTGCTTGGCTCATAAAAGACAACATGTATGGACTTTGTGGCCTGATATATTTATATAACTGCATTTGTACTAGCTACTGTTGTGCCATGTAGTGAGTCATCTTGAGCACTAGGAAAAAGATAGTAGGTTCTGTCTTCCTCCCTCTCTTTCACTCCCATGTTGTCTTCCTCTGTGCTCTTTACAGCCTGGCGCTTGGCAGAGCCAGCTGCTGTTTGTGGCTACCAACACCTGCCATCACCTTCCACTGGCTGTAAGGTGAAGGCCCAGTCTTGTTTGTCAAGTGGTTTGTCACCTGACGGAAATCTGTCCATGATTTTATGAATGTTAAGGTACTAAGGCCATGGAAAAAAGTGGTCAAGGCTTTCCCATGCTTCAAGCTGGTTAGGTTCATACCTACGCCTTTGTGCTGACACATGGCTCCTGTAATTTTTGTTTTCTTCACCTCATGGATTTTAAGCTGAGTCAGGCCTTAATCCTGTGCATCCTAGAAACTGCACTGTTCTTTTTCTGTAATGCAGAGGAAGGAAAATGAGCAGCATGGACCATGTTGAAGTGTTAGAACTAAGTCATGAATGGAGTGTGTGTACCTGCATTCCTTGAATATATTTGAAAAACAGTCTCATGTGGTTCTCCCGAAATCTTTTCTGAGACACCATTTTCTGTATACAGATATCCTTCCTTTACAACAGAAGTACTCAAAAAGGAGATCTAGGCCTTTTGTAAACCTTTCCTCACTCATTTTCTCTACCTCCTCTGACCAGCAGTACAGGGGGATGGGAAAGGGAGTTGCAGTCCATTCA
>JBCJKH010051136.1:45920-56172 GCA_039877255.1 Loriculus beryllinus
TGCCCATGGCAGGGGGGTTGGAACTAGATGATCTTAAGGTCCTTTCCAACCCTAACGATTCTATGATTCTGTGATTCTAAGGCTGCAGTTCCTGTTGAATCGGGAAGTAGCCAGAGGTCGGAGCTGGCAGTGGGTGCTCTTCCTGTGAAGTTACAGCTCTCAGCATTCTTCGCTTGCTTTCATGGGTCCCTGAGCCTCTTGGGTTTTCTGCTTCCAAACTTAGAGAACATATTGTTATGTGTTGCTGTAGAGAAGTTTCTACTCTGGTGCAGAGACATACAGCATACAGCCAGCTTTGAACTTGCTTCAGGGTCAAATGAAGATAATTTTCCTGCCTGAAACATGAGCTGAATCAGGAAAAAAACAGCAGTATTGCTGACCATGAGCAGGCTCGCTTAATGTACTCATCAATCAGGTTACCTCACAGCATTCTGAAACAGTTTGACTTCTCTTTGCTGCTGGTAGGGAATGCTAACGAGGGCACAAAGTGGTTTCAAAGCTTCACCTTCAATAAACTCACAAATCCATTAAAATGCATCACATTCTCCTTTCTCTAGAAAGCATACCCTGCATCAAGCTGCACCTTTTCTTGCAGGATTGCATGTTGGTCATGCTTTTAATCTTGTGTGTGTTTCATAACAAACTATTGGGGGAAAATTGCTCAGATATTAAGTCTGCTTAGCATAGTATCTGCTATTTTTATCATGTAGTGCTGCAATACTGCAGGTTTTGGGGAGTAGGAAGGGGAAAAGAAAAGGAATGGATATTTACTTCTGTCCAAGGCTTTAGCATATAGTACATCAATATTTTTCCTTCCTCTCAGCTCTGGTAGCTTTGAGGTTACACTGCCTGCCATCTAAGTAGCTCTCTCTCTTTTGCAACTCCATTCTCACCAAAACTTCTGTGGACTGTTTTGTAGCCTAACTCAAGTTTAAATTGCTCACTCTCCACCAAACCTACCATATCTATAATTGCTATCTCCTGCTGCCATGTTTCCTACTAGAAATAGTAGGGAAGGTTCACCCTTCTTGGGTTTTGTATTCAGTGTTTCTTCAGTGCTTCTTCTCTGTTCATAAAATTCTTTGTTTACTCAAATCACAAACAAGTATCATCTGTAATCCTAATCAAGAGCAAATTGTTCAATTACACCCTTTGGCAGTAGCTTACCTCCAGCAGGACATGTTTTAGTGCTCACCTTTGAGATTGAATTGTCATCACATGGCTGTCTTGGATACATCCAAAACTCAGTTTGTAATTCAAGACTGCAATGTAACTCTTCTGTCTGTTCCAACAGTAAGTGCTACTTACTGTTCAAATACTGCACAATACTTCCTGTTTTATGCAGAGTAAACATGGTCTGAGTTTATAAGTGGAGGGAAATTATTCAAGCAAAAATCCTTTTGATTAATGACTTCTCAGAGTGCTTGAGGTCACAGTGTTAGGGTGATTGGGGGGCATTAGAATTCCTGTAGTACCCGTATTTGTAAGAGATGCATGGGTTTTTAGACCTATGAATTGTTAGCTCCTTGGATATGTTGACATTACCCCAAACGTCCTTTAATGGTGATCAGCTACGGAAGTTCAATTATACTTGGGGTAGGGCCCTAGGAAAAATTAGTTGGCTGTCTTGCAGTATGACCTGTATCAAAAGGCTCTTTGAAGTACACAGTGTTTAGCATAATACAAAGGTAAATTTATATGCTGTTACATTCTGAATGACTGTTGAAACTCTGCAAGGTTTTTGTCTATTGCTCCAAGAGCAACACTTGCCAAGGTAGTATTTAGTTAGCAGAACAAGGAACTGGGGACATCAAGGTATTTTAGGAATAGGGGAAGCTGCAGGGTAAAGGGGAAGTCATAGGGCCACAGGTGTTAAAGTTAGGGGTTTTTTGCAAATGTAAGAGAGTAGACATGGTATACCATGCATAGGAAACACCCTTCATTACCTCACTTGTTCACAGATCTATTTGTTGAGAGGAAAATTTTGCAAGAAGTCTGACAGTGTATGGGGCAATAATGAGAAAGTATCTCTTTCCCTACTCCACCATCTGGGTGAGCTAGAAGTCACGTTCATGTTTCTGGGTACATTTATTGAACTGGGAGCACAACTGGCTATGCACTTTGACCAAATTCTTTTCACAGTCCACAGAGCTAAAATAACCTGAGATCTACTGTACTTGCCCTCTCCTCTGTGTAAACCTTTGACTTGGATGCCATTTTCTGGCATTTCTAGTAAGAGCTGATTGTGAAATGTTTCATCTGTGTTGCTAATTATGTATTTGTAACAAGCAAAGCACTTGTGAGCGGGAAAGAGTAAAAGTCTTTTAATATACATGTGTAATAGCACTTTATAATCAGTCATTTTCACTGTGTCACTCCTGCTTCCTGCTGTACAAGGTAGTTTGCTAGTTCCTCCTTTAATCATTTTGCTCTTTCAATTACAAAGAGAAAAGGGAAATATTTTGAAAGAAAATGCATGATACCATTCTAACAACCTCGGAAATTGGCAAGGAGGCTGTGCTTTTGGAGGCAGTATGTCTGCAATTAATTTCAACTTGTTTTACAGTTGACTTGCTTCCAAGCTGATGGTCTTGTAATAATTTCATGTGAGCTTCAAACAGAAGCAAGAATTCAGCTAGACGCTATACAGCTACAGATGTACTGGCTGCAAGTGGTGTTACTCATTTAGGTGTTGGCCAGTCATTGCCATGTTGTCCCATTCCCTGCTTTGTTAACCTAAACATGTTGGAAAGAGGTGGCATGGTGCAACGGCTGACTTTGTTCATGTACTGTTGAGTCAAAGGCTACAGAGAATTGCTGAACTCCCCTTTTCCTCCCTGAGGACATCCAGTGGTGCTCTATTCTCTACACAGCCATTGGATTTCACAAAATTCATGGAATTGAAGTATCTTTTGAGGGCTCTCCAGCTTTTTCAAATTTTGTGGAAATGACTAAAAACATCAACAGTGGGAGATTGGCCAAATGTACACAGAAAGCATTTTCTCATAAGCCCATATTTTCAGGAGACCAGGTTAAAAAGGGTGCTGTTGAACTCACAAGGGTTCACAGAATAACTGCAGGAAGAACTGTATCTGCTAAATGTGTCTCACAGTGAGCAAGTGTTTGATTTATGCAAGAAAAGCTTCAAAGTGGATGAAACCACAGCGTGCACAATGTTCAGATGGGAGTCCTTCTGATTATTTCTTCCTACCACAGTAATACCCAGTGGTTGGAAGCAAAAGGCTAATCTAATGAGGAAACAAGTAGTAAAACATTGCATACCACCTTCACACCCCTGCTCATTAATCAGTGAAGTGTTTCCTGTAGAACATTGTAAAGATGTTTTAATCATTGACAGTCCTTTGAATTAAGCTTTGATTTCTTTCAAGAAGGTGCTCTGGAGATGCAGTAGACATCATGAACTTGTTGTACAACTTGACTGCATGAGAGCTTTCATCACTGCCCTGAAAGAGCCCAGGCTGTGATCCCAAAAATCCCTTTTGGTCTCAGAATACAAGGAGAAACTTAATGCAAGTATGAACTGTTTGTGCAATAAGTGGAATTACAAAGCTGATGTGGGCTATTAATTACAGCTGGTTATACCAGAATGCCTACCTGGCCATGTCTTAATTTGCATCTTGTTTTTCCTTAAGAAGATCTAAAGTGACAAGACACTAAAAACTTTTAAGGAGCATTTACTTGACATTGTTTTTCATCACCAGATGTCTTAGTTCTGTGTAAACAACAATATAACCACCACTTGGTGAAGCAGAGCCTTCTTTGGGTGTGGGATGTCATAGATTTTAGCTCAACCTAGGACGCGACTGACGTTTCAGGGTGGAAAGAAAAAGGGGATAGTATGCCAGCAGAAGCTGTTCACAATACGTGTAATGCCTTGCTCCTGGGAGGGTACCAGGTTTACCATTCTGATGTGCTCTCACTGTGCAGGAAATCTCACCTAGTCCTTTATCCCATCCAACTGATCAAGATATTTTGTCTTCCATTAAAAGTCTGTGCCTTCCTCCCGAAGCAGCTCCTCCATATTGCTGTGATAACTCAGTAGCAGGCCATCACTCAGGAAAAAAGTCTAAATAGTTTATTTTTTTGATTTTCTGAAATGCTACCTATAAGACAGTGTGTCTGTATGGTTTTGGAGGAGAAAGCACCAGGCAGGATCATTCCAGGTGGGTACTTTACCAGTGTCTTAAAAATTGTGGAGAGTCTTAGGAGTCTGGTGCTTTACAGTTGCGATGTTGCAGAGGATGATGCTTAAGAAGGTTTCACTGCTAATGGAAGGTTTTGTCTGCAGAACTCACTTTCTTTGGTGTTTCCACAGAATGGCCCCAAAACATCCTTCCTGCAATTTCCGTAATATAGTCACAGTGTGATCCTCTAGGCACAGAACACTATAGCGTATGTGTAGGAGAGATGATCCCTTTCTCTGCTGAAACTTGTAGGGGAGAGGCTATAGTGGGAGCTAAGGACACCAGCAATCTTAAGAGGATACCCAGCGCTGAGAAGAAGGAAAGGGTAGTAATTGATCAGTGAAAGTGTTACATTAGCTCTGAAAAGCTGCACGTGTATTGCCTTACATGTGAGATGTTTCACTACCCACTTCAGTGATTTTGGCATAATCAAGTGTCACAATGAGGTAGGTGGCCTTGTAGGACCAGAGGAACAATTTAAACCAGGCAGCATACGGTCATGCTTTTTGATGCATGTTTGTGCATGTTTTGTGATGTTTGTGCTTTTTGGTATGAATAGCTCCATCTGCATTAGTGTGAAAACTTCAGGTAAATGAAACAAGCCTGATCTGTGTGTGGCTGTTTGGATAACTAAAGAAGTCTCCACAGTCCTTCCTGCTTTTCAAAAACTTGGTATGTCTGAATGTTGATTTGGATTGAGTATTTCTGTACTTTGATTTTCCATAAAACATAATTTTTGAGGATGTAACGCCTTGATTTTACTGTTAAATGCCTGTGCTTTCATGTGTGGTTTTATTTAATTTTTTTGCCTCCCCTGCTTGCTGATTACATTGTCGGTAATCCCAGTGAGATACGTTAACATCTTTTTAGTTGCATAAATCTAGACAACATTAAGCTATTAATATTATTTCTTGAATTTTAAGTGGAGAGCATTTTTATGTTAACTGTGACACAATTTATATAACCTTAGCCCAGTTCTCCTATCAAAATGGATTTAATGCATCAGCATTACTTTGGGACTCGGCTGGCAACTTAACTGCCATCAGGTTTCAGTAGGAGTGATGAATCAGCTTAATTTGAATTCCTTAATGAAATTATTGCATGAGTAGAAAAGTTCACTGTCCTTTAATAATAAGGATTGTTAATCAAGATCCCAGATAATCTCATTATTCACATAATGTAATCAAAAGTTGTTCTGAGTTGTTTCAAGTTGTGTTTTTAGCGCATTAAAAGTTTCACCTACCTCTGGTGTGCCAAAGCATGCCCCAGCACAGAAAGTTGTAGCCTCCATGTAGTGTTTGAAGGTACCTTTGGTTGTTTTCTAGGTCCACAAATAATTACCTCTTTTTAAACTGTGACCTATTTTTTATTTTTTCATTTAGAATGGCATATTTGCTACTGTAATACATCTAGTTAAATATATGATGTGGGAATCTATGTGAAAGAGTCTTCAAGGATTTATTTAGTAGAGAAATTCTTATACTTGGACTGGATAGGGATGAAGAAACTGGCTGGGTTTTCATTGTTTCAGTGCCACAGCTCTCATTAAGCTATCTCACTCCCTTGCCTTCCCTTCCTGTGTGCACCC
The DNA here is from genome assembly GCA_039877255.1 of Loriculus beryllinus. Lineage (NCBI taxonomy): Eukaryota > Metazoa > Chordata > Aves > Psittaciformes > Psittacidae > Loriculus > Loriculus beryllinus. The sequence goes on from JBCJKH010051136.1 coordinate 51,714, forward strand.
CCTGTCACCTGAAGGTTGTTGAGATTTGATCCAGACTCTTAGCTGGTGCATTCCCTTGGCCCAAGAGTTCTGGGTTATTGTTTCCTGTGGTTCCAGTGTGTTGTGGCATGAAATTGGGATGCTTTCCTCCAATCTGCTATACATCCTGCTCTCCTGGTTGTCACAGATGTCTGTCTTTCCAGTTTGCTTACCGGCATGTCTGAATTTTTATTTAAAATATTACCATCTGTGGCCAGCCTGGGACAGATGTTTGGCTTGGCAATACTCAGCACTTCAGAGGAAATCCCTGCTCACCAGCTAGGTAGAAAACCTCTAGGTAAGTTAAGAGGATGCTGCTTCTGTTTTGCTGCTTTGTTTCTTATAGTTGAATGTCCCCCGCAGTCCCCTAGGTGCCTTATTTATTTGTGTCATAATTTCTTTAAAACTTCTGGGTTTAGTCTCTTCTTCCTCTCTTATCTTTTTATTTACTTCCTAATCAAATCCCTGCAAGTAGGCTCAAAAGTTTTTTCTTTGGCTGTATTCTTGGTAACTTTTACCCTGCCAAGTATCACACCCGTCTTTGGGATGAATTTCAGTCACTCCAAAACTGGCTTCTTCATTTTACCTTCCTTTTTGTCACATGGTTTTCAGTGCATCTCTTAGCTGTAGGTCTTTGTGGCCCCTGTTGGCTGGCAGAGGGGAAAAGTCAGGACACACACAGCTTACTTTGTTGCTTATGTGCTGGTGCATGTGTGCAGTGACATGCAGGCGTTGCTTGAAAGGAGGGGTTGTGCTGTGTACAGGCAATACTTCCTGGGAGCAGGTTAAACTTAGACAGGCCTCATGTCTGAGATTGTTGCAGTTTGCTTTCCATAAACCCTGTATATCCCATATGGCACACTCTGCCTTCCTGAGACCAACCGACTTCTCCAAGCTAATAAAAACAACATGGGAGATTACTGTGTCAGTGGCTGGCTTCATTATGTAGCTATAACAGCCTTTCTGTGTCCAGCTATCATGCCTTTTGGTCTTTGGTCTTCTTTCTTCCTTTATCTGCCTGTACAGATGCTATCTATTGCATCAATTTAGTATTGCTGTAGGCCACAGTTGGCTCAGCTAAAGCTGCTGTCTAGGCTCTAATCATTTGCTGCATGTTGTAATTGTTGGTTTGTGCTTCTCTCCTCTTGCCTTCCTCATCATGCTGCTTTAATACACATGCTTCTGTAACTGCCATGATATGTTGACCAATCCCTTGACTTCCTGCCCTACTACATCAAATTCCAATTTCTTCACTTTCCTTACAAGAACCAATATAGTGCTGTCGTTGGCCAGATTCATCCTTTCCTGATTGTACCTCTTCTTCTGTGTTGCTTTCCTTAATTTTCACATACTTCTTGCTTTGCTGCAACTTTTATTTGGTTCTTTTGTCTCTTCTGAAAATCAGCATATGCTAGAAGTAACACTTTCTCCTTACTTACCTTTTCTTTTTACTCTCCCATCATTCAGCTGTCACTCCCTGTTAGTAACTGAGGTTGCAAGTCCAAGACCAAGGCAGGAGGAAATGATGATGTTAATGCCAGTAATAGTCACTAAATCAACGCTGTTCAAAATTTCAGCAAGGTTGTGTCTTTCTTCAAGGCCTCAGGGCACTGTCACAGAAGATAATTTAACCATTTTTTATATTAACCTAACTAAAAACTTCTAAAGTGGCTTTTAGGAAGCTTACCACCCTTCTGTAATTGACTCATAAACTGGTTTAACTGCTAATGGATTAACTCCTTGTTCTGGGAGAACAGGATGGCTAACACCCACTTCTTAGTCTGTTCTCTATTTAGTGCATAGTACAGATGGTTCTCTCTAAATGTGTGGGTTTAAAAGCCTTTCTAGAGCTGATATTGGGAAGCGAATTGGATGTTTTGAACTGTACATGGAGGACAGCTTCCATATTAATAGCAGAAAAAAGTCTGTATGATTTTTAAACTGGTAAGAAATGTTTAGATTTCTACCGACATGCTAAAATTTTGCAGTTTATTTGAAGTGGAATGTGTATGTACTGACAGTTGTTTTTTTCCTTACTTTAATAAAACAATTCTTTGCATTCTGTAGCTTTACTGTAGTATCTGTAATATTTTTGTTAAGATTGGGTAAGTAGGGGTTGTGCTCGTCAGCTTTCATTTGCTTTCTATATATTGTTGGTTGGCTTTGTATGAACATTTGTTCCTGTTTTGCTGTAAAATATATTCAGTAAATACTTGTGAAGGAAATTGTTGCTCAAACCCAAACATCAACAGTCAGTTCCTCTTCCTCTGCTCTGTCCAAAGCAAACCACCATTAACAACCTTGTGTTAATAAGAATTGTGTGTGCGGGACAGAAATGTTGCATATACAGAGCTGTCTAGTTAAGGCTAAAAGCTAATCTGGGTGCTGCCCAAGGCTGCAAAAACTGTAGGTCAGTTCAGGAGGGAACCTGTGTTCAGGATAACATGAGTTTAAGATCATGTTTAAAGGTGTTGCTGGGCTGCAACTGCTCTGAGCTCAGCTGGAAATGGGGAAGACAAGGCAGTACTTATGGGGGGTTGCAGCTCTAATCTCTGAGTTTGTGTTTCTGTTGTGATTCTGGTATGGAGGCTTTGGACGGTATGTTAAAGGGGAAAATGGAAAGAGTTGCTTGCACAGCCCGTTCCTCTGATCTGCATAAGCTCTGTCCAGGTTTCAGAAACCAAAATGCAGGTGGCTTTGAGTGTATAATGTGCCCTTTGTAGACGCATTTTGGAGCCAACACATCAAATGCTTTACAGCCTTTATTTTTATGGAATGCACATCGAGTGAAAGGCTGGTCCCAAGTGATGTTTTGCCATTTGTTTGAATGGGGCAGAATTTCATTTAGTGTCACAGAGTTTATGAATGGGTCATGTGAAGGAGGGAAGAGTAGCTCAAATTGACTATTAATCCTGTCAGAGGGTAAGAAAAAAACCAAACAACAAAACTCCAACCCCCCCTTAAGCAAAGTACAGGGTATCCTCCAAAGAGCATAGGATATTGTCAGGGCTTCTAAGGAGAATGATTTTCCTGTAGGTTTGTTCTACCAGTGTGAATAGTAGTCACCAGACATTACACAGAACTGTAACATTTTGTGTCTGAATGAGACCTAAGGTGAAGGTGAACAAGGGCACATCACTGTGAGCAATTCACAGTATGTTTGAACTGCTTTTAGAGGAAGCTGGTCTGTTCCCAGTAGAAAGCATCCAGGTGAGAAGGATAGTAGGAAAATTTTCTTTGGTAAAAGCAGATCATTTCCAAAAGTCAAGGAATAGGTACTTTGGAAATCGGCTTTAACCTAGAGTTCATTTACTGTTAGTGACAATAATTGTTCGGCTTCAAATGTTCATCCAGAGGACAAGGGCTTGACTCAATACATGGATGCAGTATTGTTAGCCTAATTATTCCCTGCGGACAGGGGCAAGGTAGAGTCAGAGTATGGATTGGTTAAAGAAATTTTGAGATGGTTGGGACATAATTATGTTATCATTTTTGGTGATGGAGGCAGAGTGTAATTTAAAACCAGGACTGAATAAATCATGAAAATTTTTGCCTTATTCAAGAAGAAACAGGCCACTTGATCAGCTTGCTGGCAAAAAAGGGTTGTGTGTTTATGTTAAATCTTGAATGAAGATCTCATAGATTACTTTGTGGAAGTGGAGAGGAAGTTCAAGGTTTGTTTGAAGATGCGCTAACAGCAGTTCAGATGTAACTGAGTATGTGCAGTAGGAGAAAAAGAATTACGAGAGCAGTCACATGGTGACACACTGTCCTGGCCGACAGAAGTTTATGATTCAGGGAATTTCTGAGCTAGGCACAGCATATTTGTGCTTGGTAGTGGTAGGTGCAGGTACATCCAGGCAAAGCCCCTCTAAAGTACATGAATATGGTTGGTTTAGCAAGGCCCTGGCATAAGAAGGAATAAGAGGGAGGCCTGGAAACAGTTCTTGCTTGCAGTGGAAGACAGAAGTCAGCTCACTGATTTGAGAGCAGCTACCATGTGCCAGCACAGACATGAGGCTAGCTAAGGTGCACATGGAAGTCTGTCATGCAGCATTACCTCAAAGTTCCTCATAAACTGCTGGGAATGAGTAAGGAGCTCAGCTCATGATGCAAGGCTGCACTGTAAAAGAAAAGAGCGTTCAAGAATGAACTGAATGTGGGAAGAAAAGAAGAAACACCACTTTCTGTCAGACTAGAGATTGGAGTGCTCTGTTACGAATCTGAAGATTTATAGCCCATTTTATGTGCCCTGAGAAGCCCATTCACGAAGTGAGACTATTCGGAAGTGCTCCATAACCCCTGGAAAGCAGGGTACCTGGGGTATAGTGCCTATGTTGTAAGATAGGATCACAGAATCATAAAATCGTTAGGGTTGGAAAGGACCTTAAGATCATCAAGTTCCAACCCCCCCACCATGGGCAGGGACACCTCACACTAA
>JBCJKH010051136.1:56272-115694 GCA_039877255.1 Loriculus beryllinus
GGACCACATTGGGGTCCTTAATGGCGGAGGGGATTCTCAATGGGGGCATCCTCCATGGGGACTTTAATGGGGGGCATCAATGGGGACTTTTGTGAGGGTCCCCAGTGGGGGCATCTCCAATGGGGTCATCAATGGGGGCCTCAACAGGGTCCTTAATGGGGGGGAGGGTCCTCACTGGGGATCTCAGTGTGGAGGGAGGGTTCTCAATGGGGGCATCCTCAATGGGGTCTTCAATGGGGAGGACCACATTGGGGTCCTTAATGGCGGAGGGGATTCTCAATGGGGGCATCCTCCATGGGGTCGTCAGTGAGGTCTTCAGTGGGGTCTTTAATGGGGACCTCAATGGGGTCATCAATGGGGTCTTCAATGGAGTCAGGCTACTCCTAAATACCCATCCATGCTATCCTGACATGTGATTTCACTGCCTCCTTGCTATAGCTGGAGGCGTCTCAAGGATGTCCCCAACCGTTGTATCATCCACCATGCAAGGACAGAGCAACAAAGTGGTCTCCACACCTAAAGTTGACTTTCCATTTTCAGAAGGTAAGTGCTCCTGTTATCGTTTTGTAGGCAAAAAAACCTACTGGGTGGCAGATGTTAAGTGTCTGGATCAGGGTCATGGCACATATCTTTTGAAGTCACTTGATAAACGTTCCTAGTAAAGATGTGCTTTGGGCTGTGATCTTATCCTGTAACAGAAGCCAAGATATGTTCCTCCTCTTTCGTTCTAGTCTAATGGTATATGTTGCTCACATATAATAATAAGTAGAAAATCATTAACTTTGCCTTCTGATATGTGTCTTTATTTTTTTTATTCATAATGAGTTCGTTGCTGCAGCGGCAGGAGTGCAGTGTGAGATACTACCGAATTTCTTTACAATTCAGCATTAATTAATGTCTACTTCTCATGCAGCATTAACAGTAGTGTGCCTAATCTTTCAGAGGCCATTGTGGGAAATTCTTCGTTCTTTTCTAGCTGGCAAGAAGTGAGATTTGCATTTTAGTCTTTTGCTTGAACCTGCCTCTTCAGGGTTTTGAAGTATTGTATTGTATTGCTCCTTGCCTTGTCTCTTCACGTTTGCCAGTTGGTGCAGGGAAGGACACCTCATTTCCACAGAGACCACGATAAACTTTATTAGAACAACAGGCTTGTCAGCCCTTATTCCTCTTATTCCAGTGGAGTTTTAGTTAAATGCACTGTGTCACTTGCTACCGCTGAGAATCTCTGCCTCCCCTTGCATGGGAGGAACTCCAAGGTCTGAAAGGTACCTTTTCTCACCTGTCCATTGCAATAACAATGTACTCCCAGTGTTGGTGGTCTGTGGCTCTCTGGAGGATTAGATATGTAATCTAGCAAAACTGGCCATCCTGTAGTAAAAATACAACACTAAAACCAAGTTGCTATTTATATTGTAAAGCTTGCCTTAATAACATCCCCAGGTTAAGCTGATTTCTTCAAAGGTTAAAGGTGATGGTTTACTGCTTTGAAACACTGTTTTTTTTTTTCAGTACCCTTTGCTGCTGTTTTGGGTGTGCACGTGTTGTATGTGCACCTCAGCCCTGCCTGGGGGGAAAGGAGGGGCTGGGGGTAGGAAATCTTTACCTGTGTGCCTCAGTAGAGACCAAGAAGCAGCCAGGCTGATGGTTCATGATTTATAAACATTGTGCAGCCCTCTGCATTTGATGACATCTCTAGGTCAGCAGCAGGATTAGGTGTAGACTTTAGGCCTTCAGCACCAGACTGAATGTCTCTGTGAGGATTAAAGGAACAATTTGTTGTAAGAAGTCAGAGGCTGTTGCACTCCCTGACTTTTTAAGGTATGGTGTAGTGTGTCCTTTTAATATGGACAGAGAGCCTAGAACTTCATTAATGCACTGAAATGCGCACAGATTTGTACAAGAGATACTGCTTCCTTTTCTGAGAGCCCTCCAAGGCTGTGTAGGGATGGGGTGGTGTTGCATGGTAAACTTAGGAATTTCTGTGTGACCTTGCTGCTAAAAACTTCATCTTGCTGTGACAAAGGATACCACTGGACTTGTGCATGAGCTCTTAATTTTTGCTGTTATTAGGCTGCTGAATGAGCAGCTGTGGGAACCAGTGGGTTTGAGCACAGAGATTCACTCTTAGGTACCACTTCCTACTGGGTTGAGACAGTCTCATGGTGTGGAGGGTGCCTAAAGGTGGCCTGCATGGCCATCTCTGATGCCTTGCTGTGTGTGTCATGTGCATCCAAACCTGGGGAACAGCTTTGCTGGCTGGGACAGATGCAGCTGGGGAATCCCTCCTGCTTGCAAGAGTCATCTCTTCGCTGCTTTTCAACTTTCCAGCCCTGCTTTGCTTCAGGTTGGAGCTTGCCCTGGGTTTGTGCAAAGCAGCAATCACAAAGCCAAATTTTGGGGAAGCTGTGGGCTGGGAATATGGAAGCACTTTGAACTCTTGTGTGCTCGGGATGTCTGAAAGGCCCTGCCTGTGTCCACTCTGCCCTGGGAGAGCAGCTGGGGGAAAGTGCTCCTTTCATACCTCTGTGCTGTCACGTTGGAAAGAAAATTAGAAGTGACAGTTACTGCAGTTTCCCAACCTTGCTCTCCAGGACTTGGCAGGAAGACGATGCTCACTGTTACATCCAAGCCTGCCTGACCCAGCAGCTTTGGTGGAAAAACTCAGAGGGAGGGATGCTGGATCCTGCTCTGCTAACTGCATGAGTAAAGTTTCTTGCTTTTGTTTTGTGTCGAATTTGAACATGTGTACTTTGGTCAAGAAAAATGCACAATGAAGAACACTAATTACTGCACCTGAGGGCAGTGGCATCAGCCTCCCCTACTGCATTGACCTTACTGGAACTAAATGGAGCCTAAATAAAAAAACCCAGGGGTAGCAGAAGCTATTTAGTAGTATGCCATCTCACTTATAAATGTGTTTTGCAGAAACCCCCTGTTTAAACCTCTCTCCTTGCTACACCCACTGACAAATGTAGCCCTAGTTCCATATAATGATGTATTTCCAAAGCTCCCATGTGCATCTGTCTGTGCTGCATTCAGATGCCGAAGTTTTTTTGAAGAAATTAATTGCTGAAATTCCTAATGAATTTGGTTATCAGAGGCTTTTATAGTAAAGATAATACATGTCATCGGAGCTGGCAGGTTTTTACTGGGGCAGTTTTTCATTGAGCCAGAGTAGATGTTGCTGATAAATCTTGTTAAGTGTTGTCGCCATCTTCATTGTATGAATAGCCATTTAGCTTACAAAACAGCAAACCTTTTCAGTGGCTCATAGGTTTTGACATTGCGTTCAAGTGTTCTCCAGACTTTTCCTGTCTTTCACCAATCTCTCACATTTACTAACTTTTTTATAATGCAAGAGAGGCTCCTGCAATGTGTATCTCAACCTCTGCTGTTCTGACTCTTATGATGGATGCTACCTACTTTCACTGCAGGACATATTACCACTGCAGTTTATCTGGCTGCATTATCAGAGAAGCATAGATGGAATTAATACTTTGTTCTTAGAGCATCTGTATAGTTTGTTTGTATCTTTTAAAAGCTTTTAAGTTGGACTTTCTCTCTGGACAACCAGTTGTAGCTCTGGGCTAAACTGAAGTCTAAGAGATAAAGCACACACTGTACTTTTTTGTGCAGAGGATGGCAAGTTTGTTCACTTTGGGGCATGCTGCTGCCACCTCCAGATAGTTGCATCTCTTGAGCATCATAGTCTGTCTCATAGAGACACCCACAAGCTAAAGCTATGAGTCCAGAGCTGCAAAGTTTTCCTGTGTTTGCTGCAGAGATGTCTTAATGGGCTGGTTAGCATCTGTGATCTCAGCAGAAACAGAAAATTCAGTAAATGTATATAATTTAAGGTGATCTCTTTATCAGCTTTAGCTAATGCTGACCTTGTGAGAAGTCCTTGGATGATGTGAACTGGCTTATTGCTAGTGGAGAAAATAAAGTTGGAGCAGTTTATACCAGCTGAGCACCTGGTCATTATATCTGATGTTGTAAAAGCTGCTGTGGAAGCACAGGCCAAAACAGCTATTCATCTTTGATCCCTTAGCAATATGAGAATGTCTAGTAATCGCTAAGATTAGGGCTATAGAGAGCTCAAATTTTATCCAAAGCCTTCTAAACCTTGTTTACAAAGTGTTTCAGTTCAAACAGGAAAATACTGAGCGGCTTTCTCCCTTTGTTTGTTCCTTTCAGGCATAGTATTTTGTGTGCCTTCAAAGTCTGACTTCGCAATGTTGTGGGTGCCCTGATTTGAAGGTCAGCACTTCTGGCCATAGCACCTGGTATTTCCTGGGGGGGCTGGAGAGGGGGTTCCACATATGTACTGAATTGCTTATCCCTGGGGAGCAGAGGTGGAATTTAAAGTGGGTTTGAGAGATGATGTAAAACCAAGTTTAAGGAATAAATTATCCTGCAAGACTGGGGTTAGTTGCTTCACTATCAGCTGGCTGTGTGGTGAAAGGTACTTTGCATATCCAGGTGGCTTTAATGATACCTCCTCTGCAGGGGAGGATGTAAAACACAATTGCACACATAAACAGAATGATGGAGCCAGTAGGAGGCATAGTTGCAGGCTCCTGGTTTCCAAACCAACATGTGCCCCAGCCACTGTTTATAGTTTTTTGTGTATAAATACATGTTTAATAAAAAGCAATTAATGAGGCTTTCAAATGTCAACACAAAAAGCTGCTGAGTCCAGGAGCCAGCTTGCCTTTGGCTGTCTTAGAATCATGGAATAGTTAGGGTTGGAAAAGACCTTAAGATCAACAAGTTCCAACCCCTCTGCCATGCACAGGAACACCTCACACAAAACAGTGCCACCCAAGGCTCTGTCCAACCTGGCATTGAACACTGCCAGGGATGGAGCATTCACAACCTCTCTGGGCAACCCATTCCAGTGCCTCACCACCCTCACAGTAAAGAATTTCTTCCTTATATCTAACCTAAACTTCTGCTGTTTAAGTATTAACCCGTTACCCCTTGTCCTGTCACTGCAGTTCCTAACGAAGAGTTCCTCCCCAGCATCCTTATAGGTAAGATGACCTTACCAAACAAGTATTTAGCATGAGCCAAAGATGCATTGTTTTGATGACAGTTCTGACAAATCCACCACAAAGTTTGCTTTTAAGTTGCTTTTAACTTCTCTGGCTGGTCAGGTTTACCACACAGAGTACTAGTGTTCAAGTAATAATCAGATCACTAGACCAAGCAAGGAGGAGGAAGTCTGTTGTCTTTAAAATGACACAGAGAAGAACCCAAGCATAGCCAAAAACCACACGTACGAGATGGGACAAAGCCTTTAGATAAAGAAATGAGAGGGGGAATAAGTGGAGGCTGGAAGCAGAAGGTTAATAAGATACATTGTTAGACTTGCCAAGCATTATGATTGATCCCAGGAACCCAACATATATGTGAAAGCAATTAAAATACATGGTTTATATACAGTGATAAAAAGCAAGACTGACTAGGAAAAAGGTGGTGTTTTGTTTGGTTTTTTTTTCTGTGGAGGAGGTCACAATGAGAAAATGGCCTGATTTGACAAAAGAGAATGGAAACAGTGTGCTGTTCCCTACCTAGGGTTGAAACTGGGGGAAGAACTGAGCATGACTAGGTACACTGGAAGTGATTTAGTCTGGAAGAGCAGTAAATACAAATACATGTTTTAAGAATAGCTGTGGCCATTCTCATTTCTTGACTCTGTCCATTTTTGCATTGGTTGTCTGTTCTGGCCCACAAGGATGCCGATGACACATATGCATCCCAAAGTAATCAGAAAGTCTATAATTTTTAAGTAATTTTTGCTGTTCCAAGACAGGGGTGTGGAACACCCACAGGCTTGCATCATCATGCCTGCCTTAGAGTGTGATTGTGTAGGGGCCGTCTCAGAGGCTACAGCCTACAGCTCTTGGTTGGCAGCCCTGAGGCAGAGAGAATGCCTTTACTGTCAGATGTGAGCTGCTTAGTCTTTGCTGAAATATCTTTTTCTCTTTCAAAATCTCTCTCTGCCTCCCTCTCAACTTCTGTAATCATGTAATTTCAAGACAAGAGGGCATGCTTACGGTGTGTTTGGGTTTGAGGTTTTCTTTTGCCCTCTGGGAATTTTCCATAGCTTATTTACTCTGGTGAAGGTTTGGTCATGAACCACATTGAAAACTGAAATGTCTTGTTCCTTGAAACCTGTTGATTTTATAAACCACAGACAAAATATGGTGAGGCAGCTGCATTGAGAGTTTTCCCATATGACCCAGCACTAACCTTAGCCCAGCCCAGCTAGGCTAGCTCCAAGGGATGGCTCACCCTGCCACAGCTGTGCTTGAGACAGCTAATGATCAGAAACTACCAGTTGGGCAGAAAAGACTGTAGCAGCCACCAGACATTTTCCTGTGGGGCTTGATGAGCTGACTTGTAATTCTTGAATAATCTTGATTGCCTTGGCTTATTTTTTTTTTCCATTATCCTGGTACACGTATGTTAAATTAGTTCTGCAGAAGATTAGAGCAAAGGCATGTTGTTTTTACTGGCTTTATTCACTGCTTCCCCGCGTGTGTCCGCCCCCAAAGATTATACCTTCATTATACATTTATCTTTGTATTTTCATCTAATCCAGATATGAACTGTCAGTCTTAATAATGTGATACCATGTGGCAGAACTGAGGCATCATTTTATCATCTCTGAGTAGCTGTCGTTTTGTTCTAGCTCTTTTTCTGCTTGCCAATTAAAGCCAGTATTTTGGTACCAGGTTGGAAGAAGAGGAGTGTTAATTTAGCTAGCAACTTTCCCATGACTGAACAAGAGCAGCTCTAGAATTGCAGTTTCCTGCAGCTAATGGGTGTATACTAACATGAGTCAACCAGACCTGTGCCTTGATGAATTTTATTGTCTTTCCCTACAATGCTCAGTAAAATATAAGAACCAAAATGAGCCCTTCTCCAGACATAACCTTCCTTCCTCAAAATCGTAGGTCTTAAGTCTTTTGCCTGCTTTCTCCAACATCCTTAATCTCCACTTTTAAACTACCTGGAAGGCTTGGGATACAGTTTACGTCGGTGTCTGTTTCCTGTTTTCCCGCATTCTGTTTCGTTCAAGGTTGCTTTTGCTTTTCTTATTCCAACTGCACAAGAGAAAGGTCTTACTCTTAAGTCATTATGACTGCATGAGAACAGCTGTGGATTTTTTGTTTTCTTTTGCTTTGTTTTTTCCCTGGAGAACATAGAAAATACCCTACTGTGTTAAATGCCCCCTCTAGTTTAGCTTAGTACTGTTTCTATTATTTGATGATGAGTAATACTTCAAATGTGGTATGATTGTTCCAGTGTTATACCCTTCTCAATCAGCAATTTGGGTTTTCCTTAGCTGGAGGAGACTTCTGGACCATTAAGCTTTAATAGCTGTCTACAAACCTACTCTCCATGAGCTTGTGTAGTCCTGGTTTGAATCCACGTATTCTTTTGGCCTCCATAGAGTCCCATGGCAGTAAGGTTTGCAACTTCATTAGGCACTATGTGGAAGAAGTACTTCCTTTTGTTTATTTTAAACCTGCTCTCTGGTGATTTCATTATGTGCCACTTAATTCTTATTTTGTGAGGAAATGTTCTTCAGACCATCCATGACTTTGTAAGCTGTTCATGGATGTGTAACCTCTGTTTCCAAGATGAAGTGAACAAACCTGAGAGAGCCATGAGAAGTTAGATGTCATCATGTTATACTTCTCCGTGTGTTTGGTAAAGCACGTACAAATTGAGTGCCCAACAATTTACACTGCTGTGTTCTTTTTGGTCAGCTAATGATACCGTGTGTCTTTGCTGACAGTCTGTTGCTGACAGTCGATGTGTTAATGACAGAGGGCTATCCACCAAAAACGTAAAAATCTGTGGTGATATTAGAATAGATCCTATCATTGTGTGTGTGTATAACTAGGGTATGCGTAGTTTTTGCATGTGGATAACTTCGTGCTTTCTGTCATTCTTTCCATCATTCCATCATGCTTTTTTCCATCATTCAGATTCATCTGTGATTTGATTGTGCAGTGGTTTATAAACTCTGCATGTCCTCAAGTGTAGCTCATGATGTCTGGGATGACTTTCGATTGTTCTTGAAAGGACTGCTTTTATTAAAACAGGACTTACACCTAGGTTCACACAGTCCTAGAAGTACTCAAAGATTGAAGGTCACACTATCTAGATAATACCTCTACCGGTACAAAACTGATTCCTGTATTGGTGAAGAATATCAATTTTTTTTACTCCTTTATGAGAGTAAGAAATAGGTCGCTACTTAAACTGCATTTGAAGTCCACATCATATGTTACCAAATAACTTGCTGTGTGGATAAAATGGTGGAGCACTATCTGTTACTGAATTTTAATCTGTTGATTCTTTTATTGTTTTTTTTGTGCATCGAAGTTGGTGTCACTGAAAGCAGTGAAATGGGTATTACTTTTTTTGCTGATCTTGTAGTACCCTGAAGTTTGCCAGAAATTTTGCACTGCGAGTATAGTATTACTCATGTGCCCAAACAGCTTCAGAGATCCTTTTCACCAAAATTTTCCAGTTGTAATTGTATAAATACATCAGCCAAAGAGGTTTACCTGTTGGAAGCAGGAGAGTCCTCTGCTTCTGGCATCTGGCTTGTCTGCCTTTGTTTCCAGTTGGTGCTTCATTCCTCATTAGTTTTTAACTTGTGAAACATGAAATACATGAATACAATTCTGCGAAATTACTTGACTACTTCTGGGATCCGTCTGTTTGGGGGTTTTAGTCTTTTGTTACAGAAGTAAATTCTGGTTGGTTTTTTTTTCCTTTTGGTGAATAAGTTGTCAGAGTTTTACAGTGCTGACAGCTCCCATCTTGGCAGCAGGCTCTTATTTCAAGAACCTTAAGTTGTTGTACTTGCACAATAGGAATCCTCCAATTTAAGGGTTCTCTGTAATTTAACAGTGCTTTTGACCTTGTTAAAGTTAGTATTTCGGGCCAAAATGTGTTTTGAAGTTTAGGTATAAATTAAAGGTTTGTGCATAGTGACATTTCAATTTCCTAGTGTAAAGGGTTAAGAAAAGGAATAGGATGAGAATGAACTGCTTTTATTTTCACTCCAGCCTTCTCCCATTTCATTAATTTGTTTGTCTGCATTTTCTTCTTTTCTAGAGTTTTAGAGTGCCAAGGGCTGCCCATTGTGAATGGGCAATGTGATCCGTATGCCACCGTTACCTTAGCAGGACCCTCCAGGCAAGTATTGCACATGCAAGAGCTTCCGTTTTATAAGGAAAGCAATCAGGTTCCTGATTTCTTTGTCTATTGGAAATCTGCATTCTCAGATGGACAGATGGAAGTACTTAGACACCATTAGAATATGTTAAGTGTTGGTGTGTGCATGTATGAACTACTGAATTATACTAGAGTAAGCAATTTGAGGCTTGTTTCAGGTTTGATTTATGCAAAGGTCTAAATAATCTCTGAATAATTTGAGTATCCTGGAGTGTGTAATTTGTGGTTAGGCTTAATTTGTGCATCTTCTCACCTCACAGTTGGAGACCAGTTTTTGAGCAAATGTGTTTCCTATTTTGGGCAGGGGCAGAAGAGAAAGCTGAATACATCAACATCATGCAGAGTATGCACGTTTGTGTGTGAATATTTGGAGTCTTTTAACTTCGTAGGTGTGGCAAATTAATGTGTATGTTGAAAGCCCTAGGTGTCTTAGTCCTAGAATTTGATACATGCGGATATAATAGCATGAATAAAACTGGAATGAGCTTTTAGTAATGACATTATGCATACTGGTTTTCAGTTTAAATTTGGGATTAAATTTTTGTGCTCTGTTATAAAAATTTCCCATGTTGTCAGATGTCACTGTTGTATTTCTGGTTATTTAGAGTCATCTTTCACGTCTGTGCCATATTAGAAACAAAACAGCTCTGCTGTGACCTCAGAGAATCAGATTTGGTAGCATGGGTTATTTGTAATGTTTTACTGAAATAGTTTTATTGAAAATACTGTAAATAAGATGCATTCTTGACAAATTCTTGCCTTGCATGCAGAGGAGTCTTTGACCAGTCTATGACCAGAATATAGAGCAGTCAGTCTGTATTCTTCATCTTTGTCTAGGTGTGCTGTTCATTATCTCCATTACTGAGCTGTGCATCTGAGTTGTATGTGTTGATGTCTTAAGCCTCTAACTTGTTTCAGATGTTACTGGGTGGCTATTACTGATACTGTAAGGAGATTTTTTGACTAACCCTTGGATCCTTGAATGTCCAAACTTACCTTTGTCTGCTTCCCTCTGCCTGCGGGTCTGCCTGTGTATGACAACTGATAATGTATTTCCCTTCAGAATAAGCAGCACAGCCTCATGCTATTACTGTCTGGTTTTTGGTGGGGGGAGAAGGCTTGCCTGCTATCTCCAGCAACCAGCATGCAGCTTATTCCCATTGACTGCTTTGTAATTGCCCAATAATTGTGCTTGCTTTAATCGCCTCCTGTTCTACATCCTGCTTCCCAGTCCTTTCCCAGATGGGCTTATCAGTGAAGAGGTTGATTGGCAAGTGTGACTGATGATATGGGATAGGCAATCTGCCCTACGTCCTGGAGGCGATTAGTCTCTCTGATCTCTCAGCTCTTCCTAGGAACAGTGGGATATTCTTAATCTGTACATCATTCTCCTCTCTGAATTTTTCAATGCCTCTCCTTTTAGAGTAGTAAAGCTGCTTTATTCTGCTACATTTATGCAATGCCAAACATAAAAAATTCACCAAATGTGCTGCTGTTTATTGTGTGATTTCTACTTAGAGAGCTATCAGACTTCCTGACCAAAACTGTTTCTAAGCCTCTATTATAGATGGGTAAACATTGTATGCTGGTGGATGGGCCCATTCAAGACACAGGAAGCCTGTGGCAGCACTGGGAATTAAACGCAACTTTACTTGACCTCTGTAAAAGAATACATAGAATTGTCCAGTTACTATAAACAGTTACAGCCTATCTTGAGCAGCTTTGCTGAATGAGAAATGAGGGATAGATTCTGGAATGAAATGATTAGTAGGTCAGTTTTCCACATGGCTGATGTGCCTCTCTCTCTGTGTCTGTTTTATCAATGCCAGCAGAGCTGTAGGGGAAGATTGGTGACACAAGGACAACACAGAGCTTTTCACTTGTAGATAATGAGAACATATCAAGCATAGGATCAAAACATTTGGAAATCATCAAACAGCTGTTGGCTGGCCTGTGAGAAATGCATTGACTGGCTCTAGCCCAGTCTCAAGCAGTTTGATGTCCACATTCTAAAAGGCGGGCGCAGGTGGATGGAGCTGCCCACAGAGGATGAATGGGCACTGCTGGACTTTGTCAGGCCTATTGCCCAGGGAGTGTTTTGAAAGATGTCTACCATGTCTTGTTCCTACAGAGCAGTAGAAATTGAGAGGCTTAATCCTACAGAGCTCAGCACTACTCATAATAATAACAGCAGAACATTAACTAAGTGCTCTTGGGGCTGCAGGGAAAAGGCTGGTAAGAGAGCAATAAAAATACTCTTACTGAGGAAATGGTTCTGGGTGGTTTTGATTATTTCACACCACTGAGAAGCATTCATTAATTCCTCAGGCCAGGATTATAAAACATAAACCACAGAAATAGCTGTTTGTTGGTCTTCTGTCTCCTGTGCTGTTAGGGTATAAGGAATTTTTGAGTCCCATCAAGACTGAGACTGTCCCCCAAACGTTGCTCCTCAGGGCCTCATTCTTGCCAGTTGCTTTGTACAGATACAAGATTCTGCTGGACGAAGTGAGTGACAGAATCAAGAACTTGTGTTTAAGAGGGGATAACAAACTGTGATTACTGCCACTTCAGAGAAACAAGCATGCAGTGAATCTCTCTATTAAATGTGTGTGAGTGTGTATTCCTTACTGTGCTGGAGCCATGTGGCATTCTAGCTTTACCAAGTGGATGACTATTTGTTACTCAGTTGCCCTGTCGTAGGATCACACGTCTGCTGATGTTGTTTCTTACCCTTTTTTTTCTTTCTTTCCTAATTCAGATCAGAAGCCAAAAAGACTAAAGTTAAAAAGAAGACCAACAATCCACATTTTGATGAAGTGTTTTATTTTGAGGTTGGTATTTCAAAGGAACGGGTGATAAGCTGAAATACTATACTGTAGATAGTTGGCACAGTATCCTGCTCCATGTTGTGCCAGCTGTCTTCTTTGAAGACTGTTTCAAAGCATGGTGCAGGGGAAAGAGGTACCCAGGATTAGACTCACCGTCTGCTGAGGGAGCAGTGTATTGCTTCAGCTCAGATACTATGCAGGAAAACCTTCAAGGTGTGCTTCTGAGCAGCAGGCTTTATGCTCCATGGCAACTCACCCAAGAAGAGTTTTGAGAAAGAACAGTTAAAAACAGGATTTAAAAATAAAACAACAGTCTTTTTAGCCTTTGTTTTTATAGCTGCTCCACCCCGTGATTCCCAGTCACTGGGAGGAAGGTTATGTCCTAGGGATACTGAAAACTGTAGAGGAAAAATACACTTAAACTGGATGTTCTGGCTGTCTACCAGTCTGCTGCAATACCAGTGCCTTTCCTCCAAGTGGGTGAAACCTCTACAGCTTGATTTAATACAGAGCATTTTCAACAAGTCCAGTTAAAACGAAGTATAACTTTCATGGAAGTGCTTATTTTGGTTCTTTCTGGCAAGAGTAGCTGTAATTGTGGTGTGTCTGTACATATATGTGCATGTGTTTATAATTTTGACACTGCTGGAAACTTTTAATTCTGTCTTCTAAAGTATGTGAATCTTTTGTTTTTCTCTGGGACATCTTAGTCCTGGTCTACGTTTAACTGTTTCAGTAGACACCTCAAGAGCGTATCTGGCACAACAAAGTTGATGAAAAGCCAGAGTAGTTCAGTGCAGGTGGCATATCACTGAAAAGCTTTTTCTGGCCATATGGCTTGCATCATTCAGGATGCATTTGTGTTAGAAATTGTTGCTGACACGGGGGTGGCACCTTGGGATGTGGTTTTTCAAATCAGTTCAAGAGCACAGGCGGCCACATCAGGAAGGAGAGCTGGAGAGAGATGAGCCATGAAAGCGCTGTTGCACTGTGCAGACCTGAAGTGCATGTATCATTCTTGGCAGGGCCACTGAGGGGTTTGTTTCTGTCTTCCTCTCTTAAAACAAAACAAAAAAAAAACAGGCCGTCTTTGCTTAAAAGCTGATAATTGTACCAAGTAATCTAAAGTCTGTCATACCAGCAGAAACATGGTCTTGTTGATGAGCACTGTTGTATTCGGATTTGAGGAACAGATAGCAAGTTCTTCCTTGGCAGGAGCACTTTCTCACTGCCCAAAGGGGTGGAAGCCCTGAGGCTTGGCCAGGATAGCTGTCTAAGGTAATCTTTCCTTTGCTAACCCAACACATTTTTTCCTAGGATGTAACTTCCCTGCAGACTTAACTTTAGCTAGCAGTGAGCCTTTGTGCCTGCTTGCTGACTTGGTGAGGCTCTGTAGGTGCTGCATGGGCATGGTTGGCAGAGGAGAGATCCCATGGTACCGTGTACCGCGTGAGGCTATCCAGGATTTAAGTCCCTCATCTGGCCTTTGCCAGTGACACAAGACTGATGCTATATGTAATTAAACTATACTGGGCTTCCTTATGTTTAACATAGGCAGTTCTCAGGGCATCTGTCAGTGAGAGCTTTTTAATGAGAATGTAGGCCAGGAATTCAGACTGTGAAGCACAAAACTTCACCTGTCTGATTCCTCAGCCTTCTGTGCACTGCGGAAGCCGAGAATGTGTGGTATTTAAACACTGAACTTGGCAGGTGGTGCCATACTGGGAGAGGAAGGAGAGAAACAGAAAGCATCTTCCAGCTGGAGTTGTGGAGGGGGCTGAAGGCTTGCTTATCTTTATGCTAAGAGCTGGGTTGCGTGCAAGTATCAGCAGAAGCAAAACCTGAACTCAAGCCCGTGCCCCAGTTGTTCTGCTAACTCAGAGCAAAATGTTTTCTGTGCGGGTAAGAGCAGAGCTTGGGAAATGTCTGAATCAGCCAAAACTCTGAAACATAAACATACCCTTAATGCAGAGAAAGCCATAATAGATTTATGTCATTTTGTGTATGTCATTTTAGTATATATCATGCTAAATGTCTCAGAGGAACAAGGTTCAGTACAGCTGCTGTGGCTGGGAAATACATTCATTAATGAGACATGGGCAGACCTGTGGCTGGTGCATGCTGATGGAACTGCACAGGTTCATATTGTTAATGGCAGTGTCACTCACTGCTTCCAAGCAATTTCATCACCTTTCCTGCAGTCTGCTAACAGAGTGGTCAGCCATGCCTCCAAGGAGGAAGCTGATCTGTAAAAGGCATTGAATGGCTGCTTTCCTTTCTATAATCAAATTTGATTTTCTAAAAGGAAAATAGCTTATAGTTGATTTGGGAAATCTAAGGACTTATTTAAGGGGTGCTGTGAGTGAAACTTGCACCTGATGGGCAGGAGCCTTTTTCACCACCACTCCAGCTGCAGTGTGGTGTTGGGGCTCGGAGTTCTATATGCAGCTACAAGAAGATGGTCCTCTTATGGAAACCAAAGAAGGTAGTGCTGGGAACCTGTTTGCAAACCCGCATGTGCTGAAAAAAAATGACTGGGGTTAAACAGCTTGCCAGCTTTGCCTAAAGAAAGGGACCACCAGCACAGCAGAGTTATGCCCCCTTCTTTGTAAAATGGTACATGGCAGATTAGTTCAGCACTGTGAACTAGGAGGTCTCTCATCTCCAGTTCCATCCTTGGAATGGATGAACTTCATACAGCTATGTTTGTAACAATACCACTCTTGAACTCTATTAATATGCACGCTAAGCAATCATACAGGTGAACAGAGAAACCTGGTACATGCAGAATCCACCAAAACTTCTCAGAAATGTGTTTCCTTAAAGGGATGTGCTGTAAGTTACATTTATGCTATAACTTTTTTTAACAACTCATATGTTAGAGATAATAAAAGGCTTAAAATTTGCTTCCTTATTAAAAATTACAACATCAGCTTCACTGTAGTAACAAAAATACCATTTGCAGGTATGTAAGATAATTTCTTGAAGCCACAGTGACAGCAGTTGCAAGGGTGAGATTTGTTCTAAGCTGCTGAAATTGTAGGCTACATTTAAATCTCCCTTGCTCTTGGGCTTCCAGGTTCACTTGGTTCAGTTAGTCTAGAGCATTTGATCTCCAGTGTTGCTAGCATCTTTCAGTTTTTATGTATTGCTTTGAAAATGGTGCCTCCCTCATACATACATACACACAGAAAAAAGGCTCTGTTGAGTGTCCTGTGCTTTAAGAGTCTCTTCTGGGTCCTCCCCACTTGTGCAGCTGTATCTTTGCCTCCCTCGTTTGTAACATCTGCATCTGGTGTGCAGTAGAAAACCAAGAGCTCAGGTCTACGATAAAAGACAGTTTTTGTGAGTGAGAAATATCACACTACAAGTATATTTAAACCTGCACTAAATTTCTGCTTCTGTGTGCAACCAGGAGCTGAACCCACACATCATACACACTTGAATTTGATCAGTTCCTGCTGTGGTTTCAGCTGGGTGGGGTAGCCTTTTTCTCAAGTTTCTGACACACTGTACAAAAATACAACCATCAAAGTCTTTTTATAATCCTGCTAGAAAACAAATGTTAAGAAATGCTTGTAAAAAACTTCTTTGCTAATGCTCTACACTTAGCGGCTATCTTCCCATTATTTTCTGCCCATGTTTTTTTCTCTGTCAGTCTCGCAAATATGGTTGCTGAACTGTGCACCTGGTTCTATACTCTTACATGCATAATACATGCAAGCATCTCTTGGACAGTTGATCTGCTTGGTATTTTTTTGTATGGGCATGATAAATTGACTTCCAGGATATCAGGACAGGCCGAGCTTCCCAATTATAACTGGATAAAATATTTTTAATGATGATTTTGTGTCAGCCTGTCCCCACCTCGTTTCAGAGTGTCTCAGGCCATCTGAGACACTCTGAAACATCAGTTGTACAGCTGTATTTAAAACCCAGTTATTAATTGTTCCTTTATTTCCTTAGATGGATTATGAAAGCGGTACTCCTTTCCATGTTTTTTTTTTTTCTTTTGTCAATGTAAACTCAAAGTACTGTAGTAATATTAAAGACATCCTTTCTCTGTAAAGACAGTAGGGAGTGTCCATTTACTTCTGGATATGACTGTATAACCATCACTTTTGTATAGTCAGGAATGTGTTTAGTCACCATGTTTATTCAAGTGCCTGAATGTTTTCAAAATTAAGACTGAAGTCACTGCTGATAGTAAAAGGCTGTGATCTTCCAAAGTTTGGTACCTCTAACGTCAGAATGCATTTGTATCAGATCAAGTTGTTAAAGTTTCCTTCTTTCTATTAGGTTACAAGACCCAGTAGCTACAACAAGAAATCCCATTTTGATATTGAAGATGTTGATGAAGTTGACAAAATGGAGATTAGGTAATATAAAATATTTTATTCTAATAAGTTTGTCTTCTAAAGTTGTGTAACTTTGCAGTAGACTTGGTTTTCAAAGTGGCAGGCATGGTTTTGCTGCTGATAAATCACGATGAGTCTTTGTTGTTGTGTATATTTGTTAACCTACACCATCTCGTAGATTGTATCTGAATATATGTGATGGTTCTGCTGCGGGAGAGATCCTTATTATTTTCCTTCATATTCTATATATGCTGCGGGTATACTAATCTGTGATTGTCATTAAGCTCAGCCTTTTCTGTCTGGGATCCCCTTCCTTCTTCTGTCCTCCTTCCTTCCCTCAGTTTCCCAAGAGAGCCCAGAAGCTCTGTGTTCCTCCCAGTTAGAGAGTGTTTTTTCTTTCATCACTTAATTTTAGCAATCCATATGAGGTCCTTCTTCCCTGAAAGGAAACTCTTGAACTTGGAGTTTCTCTGGGGCAGAGGCAGTTTCTCTTCTCTTTTGCCTGCCAGACTTTAACCCCTTCTTGCAAGGCTGGCTATGATAAATGTGAAATCCATTGCTCAGGAAAGAAGCAACTCTGATTTCAGAAAACAAAACAACCCCACCTCACCCCCTGCCACCCACTTGGTACCATTTTAAAACCTGCTGAGGTCTGTCAACAGTGTCTGTAGGGACAGGAAAATAGGAGGAGTGGAGAGAAAACAATAGGAGGTGCAAAACCTGAAGGTATTGCATGCGTCATATCATCACAAACATTGAAACTTAAGAGACTTAGGCCATCTGGTGATGTGGGTGCACTGTAGCTGAAAACTGCTGTATCTCCATAAGGTGGTAAGAAATTCCCCTCTCCTTTACTCTAGGATTTAGAAGAAGAAAGGTTGAGGGAGAATGGTGGCACCCCCTTGCTACCCAGGTATTCCCACTGGAGAGGCAGTGGGGCTTGTTTTCCAAAACATTCTCTAGTACCTTTAGAAGCAAAGATGGCTGTAAGGAAAGATGGGGAGACCAGGAAGGGGGAACAGTACTTACTGCAAGCAAGACACATCTGTGTTCACGAATGAATGGGTGAGGGCTGTTCTCATTTGATGGTCAGCTGCTGGTTCATGTAGCCCATTAGTGTAGTATTGCAGTGTTACAAGACCATTAATGGATTTAATTGCCATGGTTCTGTGAGACAGGAAAGGGAAACTGTTTGTATGTGAGTGAGACAAGAGCTGTAGTTCGTTTCTCTGAGAACATCCATGTCAGGCAGTGCAAAGGTACCTGGCTTAAGGGCAGCTAATTCAAAGGAGAGAAAGCAAAAGGCACAGATTTAGTGCCATGCTGCTTCAGTAGCGTGAGTCTTGCAGCACAGCAGATGACCCTGTCCTAGCACCACACTAAAGTTCTCCAAAGCTTTGCATGGTGTAGGCAGATACAAATTAACATGCCCCATATCCTGTGGGGTGTGTGTGATGGAATAGGCAACTGAACAGTGTCTTGGGAGTCCCAGTCTAGTCTTTGTAACCATGATGCTTAGCCACACACTGGCTTTAAATGAAAGCTAGGATCCTTTGGTAGTTTTGTCCCTGCTCTGGGAGGGGACCTTAGACATTGATAGACAGTGGTTGCACATTGCTTAAATGTTTCAGTTGATTCTTATTTTTTCACTACTGGACTAAGTGGAATTATACAGTTGTTTCACTTGCTAAGTATCATTTTCTGGAGAAATTACTGTCTGCAATGATAATGTATGTGGTAGTCGGCTTCAGAAGAATCTTTCATTCCTTAAAACCAACACATCACAGTGTGGTAAAGATGAATAGTTTGTGAGGAGCTTTACAAAATAGTTGGGAAAAGATTAAGTGCTTAAATAATAGACAAAAACAGATAAAGTATTAGTCTTGGTTGACAAGCTCTTTGCTCAGAGGTTTTGTCCCCTATAGGATACTGTGTTTTTGTTTCCATCTCAGGTTCCCCTTCCACCCCCGCTCACTTCCTCCAGTCTGTTTAGTCAGAGTTAGATTGCCCCTATGCCTTCTGGACATATTGTGCGATTTATGGGTTTGGGGGCTTGTTTTCTTTTTCTCTCCTGAGAAAAATACCATTCCACAGGGTGAAGAGAAGGTTTAATCTCTCATGGTTTCTCTCTAAAACCATGAAAGTTTCTTTTTTTGAGTGGGTGTAGGAAGTTGCAGGGCATATCAACACTTAGGGACCAGATGTTCTGGTGAATTCATTGTTTCTCCTCCCCCTCTCTGCTGTTTTTTTCTTTCTGTGACTGATGTCTGACCAGTTTCAAAATAACACTTGCCATAATTTTGCCTTTTAAAAGCTTGAAAAACAGTAATCTTTTAGAATTGGAGGTCTGTGTATTATGATTTTTAAAATGCTGCTATGCTTTGTACTCCCAAATGCACAAAACAATCATTTCAGAATTGGATGCCTGCTTTGCCTACTGTGTAAGATCTACCTTGAGTTGTTAGTTCCTCTCCTACAAATCCTTTGCACTGATTCTTTTTTCGGTAACTTATGTTGCTGTGGAGAACACCTTTTGGCCATGTATGTTTAAAAGTGGGCATCTCGAAAGAATTTGGATAAACTAGAAACTAGTAGCCTGTAAATACTTGGTAAAGAGTAAATTAGATTATGTGTAAATAAACTTCCTGAAAGATTCCTTTCCTCCTGAAGCTGCTTTTAGCTGTCTGAATTAGTTAGCAACATACCATCCAGATATGAAGAAAAGGGGGAGGAAAGGTTGAGTTTGCAAAGAAACTTTTCTTCCTCTGGGGGAATTCTTGCCCTGCAGAAATACTGTCAAAATATCAGAGTCTGAAGAACTTAACCCAACAGGCATGCAATGTGAGCTGCTGGTATGTCTACTGTATGAAACTTGATGCATGAAACACTGTTGAGAGGTACACGGCTCAGAGGATTTAACATGCTGTCCTCTGCATTTGCATAAGGTAGGACAAACCTTAAGCTGGACTATCAATGCCCATTCATTGAGGAGCCTACTGTGATTTGCTCAAGAATAGGAATGTTGTGTGAATATGTCCATGATTGGATGACTTTGCAGCTAATGCAAATTGAAGTTGCTCTTCTAAAAATGTTTTATTATTTGAAAACCTGTGTCTTTTTTCCAAAATATTTCACCCCTCCCTGAGTTTAAGGCACATTCAGACTGTCACTTAGCTGCAAAATTTTCATCTGAGCTTTCTTTAAAATTAAAGTACCTCTCAAAGGAAACCTTAAATTATGTGTATAAAGAACTACCCTGGCATTTGAAACCTATGCTTCAAGGTGGGTATTGTAATTTTTATCTATGAATACCATGTTAGATACTGGTACTTTTACTTTGAGGCTCAGTGCAGTTGTTTTACATCCTAATGTTGAAGACCATGTAAAAGGGAAGATAGTATTATCTAGAGACAGATACACAGAGCTTCCCAAACATGAGGGACTGAGTGCCAGAAATTGTGTAGGCTTCAGTCAATAAACAGATTATATGGAGTGGTAGAAATGTCCCGAGCATCTGTACAGAACTGGTTTAGGTGCAACAAATTTGAATCTTCCCAGGAGCTAGAGCACTGGGAAGGACTGTATAGGCATTTAGCCTAACTCTGTAAAGATGATGTTTAGCTGCTAGTAATAGGACTATCCACATTGGACCAGGACTAGCAGTATGGAGTCCTTAAATATCTCTGCACCTTTTTTTTTACTCTGGTGTCCATTTTACCAATTTTTTTTCATTATCTGGGACAGGAAAACAGCCCTCTGAATCTTTATTAGTATGGATAGTGGAAGCATTACAGGTAAGGGAGAGAGGGTCTAGGTGATTTTTTTATACTGATGTTTCATGGAGGCGAATTGCAAGGCTGCAGCAATCTAAGTAAGGTAAGGTTGTCTCTTTACTGTTTAGAAACTATTGTAGTTTTTGGGACTGATAGGCTTGAGGGGGGAAAAAAAGACAGAATTTGAAACAAGTTTGGTATGATTTGGTTTTATTTTTTTTATTTCTTATGAATCTTTCATTTGTTTTACTACAGAGTTGATCTCTGGAATGCCAGTAACTTGAAGTTTGGAGACGAGTTTCTAGGAGAACTGAGACTTCCTCTGAAATTTCTCCGACAGTCTAGTTCTTACGAAGCATGGTATTTGACATTTTTATATTGGAGAATAAGTAGAAACATATGTCTGCTATGAAGACTAAGAGTAATTACTGCTAGGTGATAAAGTTTAAATGGATTTAATTTGTATCTTTTTTGTAAGCAAGCCAAAGTAATCTTAGCAAATGTAAGAACACGAAATTTTGATGGTGTGATTAGAGATTTTGGTCTGCGTCTCTATTGCATGTGGGAGTTCTAATATGTTGGCTTTGTGATATTATTTACTGCAGTTCATCAGCAGTGCCATAGTTTTAGTGTGTGGGGTTTTAATCATATCTGCATAAAACTTTATGATCAGAACTTCCAATCCTGCACTTGGTGCAAAGCAAACTAGCAAGGTAAAAAAGTCTGATTCAGAACTCTTTAAGAATTTGATACATATGCAAACATTGTATGTATCTGTATATTTTATATATGTTCATGTACAACCTGAGATAATCTCGTGTTTCAGAACAAACTTTCTGTCTTATTTTTTTGTATATCAGGTATTTCCTGCAGCCTAGAGATAATGGTAACAAGTCATTGAAACCTGATGACCTCGGTTCCTTAAGGTTAAATGTGGTTTACACTGAGGATCATGTTTTTTCCTCAGACTATTACAGTCCACTTAGAGACATCCTGCTAAAATCTGCAGATGTTGAGGTAATTTGCTTGCACTGTTTGTTATTTACCTGCAGATCATCCTCACAGAGGTCTCTAAATTTTGTCACTGTCTTGCTGGCACCATAGCTGTGTAATTACCAGACTACAGCTTTTTCCTTTTCAGACCTGAGGGCCTTGTTAAGCTCTGCCTATCCTTGGTGTTTGTTTTCAGACCCTGCAGAGATCTTTATCTGCATGCAGTATGGTGGGTAAAGGCACACCCAGGAACACCGGTGGTTTTAGCAGCAGTATAGTCTCAGTGGCTTTCTAATTTTACATGTGAAAATGCAAAGTAAATTTCAGTTTGATCAATTGGTTTTCCTTTACTGGAGAGGAACAATTTAATTGTATAATTAAAAAAACCAAACCAAATCGAACAAACCAAAAAATAATCCAGAAATCTCAGAGGGTTGTACCATATGTGACATTATATATACTTTTAAGCACTTGTAACAGTGCTTTTGTATTTTCAGTACAAGAAGTGGGTTCTATACTTACTGAGGCTTGAAATTGAGAAGGATTAAAGTTCTTCCTCTTCACTTGCTTCCCAGGCAGCAGTGACATTCAGTGAAAAGACAGCTATTAAAAATGGAAGGGGGGGAGAAAAAGAGACTGTACTGTAGCAGTTTTTAAATTGCTGCCGTCTTGTGATCAGAACTTACAGCCAACAAAAACTGGAATGTGATGCCCTCCCATGTTATGTATGGGCATGTTTGGGTAACTGGCTGTTGCAACTGTTGTGTTGGGTTTTGCATTAAGGAGCTAATGAGAGAAGAAAGAAAGGATGCTTGTTCTGGAAAGATCTCTCAAAAGTTTTTCTTTCCATTGTTCAGCCTGTTTCAGCATCAGCTGCACACATTTTGGGTGAAGTTTGCAGAGAAAAACAGGAAGCAGCCATACCTCTGGTCAGGCTTTTCTTACACTATGGCAGAATTGTGCCTTTCATAAGTGCCATTGCAAATGCTGAAGTGAAGAGAACTCAGTAAGTACCAAAACCCAAGTTACTATCATACCTCTTTATGTTGGCTAGTGTTAGAATCCTCCACTCTAGAATTACTTGTAATTTCAAAAGAAAATGTTAAAGGTGTTCCTGTTTCTCCCAGGTGAGTGGCAGAACTCTTTATAAATTATTTCACTGCTCTGAAGATCTGGTATGTTCGATTTTTAGGAGGAATTCCCATCATGTTTTGCAAAATCTACTTGCAAGACTATTGTAAGGTCTGAGAGCAGGGGTTTTCACTCTTCTCAGTTGTAATTATATTTGATGATAGCTGTGAAATACTACATTACCTTCAGCTGTTCATATGAAATGATTTCAGTTTCATAGTGTGCTAATAAATCATCTTGTGCTGAGTAAAAGTGTTGAATTTGTGAAAAAAAAAAAAAAAAAAGACAAGTTTCTTCCTAATCATGAATATTTAAGGCAAGCTGTGTGCGTCTAATCTTTCCAATTGGAAGGCTGAGGAACAAAGATGGGATTGGATCTGGCAACAGATAGCAGAAAACAAGTTTGGTTTTTTTCTGGTCACTTCTTGTGAGTACATTGTTTGGCTTGGTGTTGGACTGACAGTTCAGTAGTGTAAGATCTAGATTCTTTAGGACCAGACAGGTCCTAAAGAACATTTCTTGCTACAAGCTTTGTGCCTATGTAGTTGTGTTCCTGGCTGATGATAGAAGAGACAATACAGAGTCAAGGGGAATGACAGATGTTAATGCTAAAGTAACAGCTTCCTCAGCACAAAATAAAATCTTTGTGTGGGCTGACTTTTTTTCCAGAGTGTCTGAGGGATAAAGTGTTTTCCTTCCTTAGGTAGGTGTATTTTTTCTGTGCTGCAGGTTGCCTGAAATAGCTTAATTGCTGCAGTATGAGGAAATCTGCTGCTCCCTAGTCAGTCATGTTGCTGTGATAAAACAGCAAAGATGGTGTTTGATTTCAGGGCTTTCTGGCATTTATAACAGGCAATGAGCTTACATTTTTGTGAAACAAAATGATGAATCCAGCAAAGTCATTCATCCTGTTATTCACTGCTTATAAATGGGCACAACTGTTTATAAGGACAAGCAGATAACTTCATATCCAAGCTTGATCTGCTGTCAGTAGGCACAGGATTGGATCATAGAAGTTGTAGATGAGATTGTTGATGCTGCATAACGTAAATTGCTATAAAAGGAATTCCAGGTACAAAATGAATATGAAATTGCTTGCATTTTGAAAAGGTAATTCTAAAATAAAAAAGAAATACATATGATAGTGCAGATAGTACAGGATGAGTTCTGTGCAAGTGGCTTTTCAGAAAAAACAGAGTCTGCATGGCAGGCTTAGCTCTCAGGGCAGAACTGGGATCTACACTGTGTTTAATAGTGTTATCACAAAACAGTGCTTTAAGTCACTTAGAAGAGATGGCCATGTCATTGGAGCCAGTGTTTTCTTCTCCCTTTCCAGTTTACAAGAATTTATTTTGTTGGGGAAAGTAGTAGGTCATGTGTAATGTCCAGTGTTGTGGGGACTAAAATCACTTCCTCCTTCTCTTACTCTAATGCTGTTCTGTAGCACATGAAAACAAGCATGTTTTCTCTCATTTATACTGTAAACCCCTTTGATCTGAGCCTATGTGTTGCTGTGTGTTTAAATGTCACACTGAGCACACAGCACTGATACAAAGAAGGAAATCTATAATCCCTCTGGACTTAACCATGACTACTGCTTTTCTGTTGTAACCTGGAAGTGCAGTAAACGCTACATGACTTCGTTTGATGGCAGGCTGGTGTCAATGGGAATATTTGGTTGTGTATTCAAACCCAAATTTCTGCCACTTTTCACCACTTTTCAGTTCCATATATTAGCAGTTTATTACAAAGAGACTAAATTACAGAAAATTGTTCTCTTCCAGAGATCCAAACACCATTTTCAGAGGAAACTCATTAACTTCTAAATGCATTGATGAGACAATGAAACTGGCAGGGATGCATTATCTGCAAGTTACACTAAAGCCAATTATAGATGAGGTAAGAGCAGTTTAGACTGTTTATTTGATAAAATGTCACTGTAAAAGGTCCTGAGGGAGCAGATGGTTTTTATTCCTCTCTGGTGTAGGTGACTTTGTAGAAATAATGCCTAAGAGCCTGTTTGTATGTTAAAATCCTATGTGTTTAGCCACAGCTGAGTCACCCAATTCAGAAACAGTTGGGTTGTATTAAAGGAAAAAGAAACCTTTTATTTATTTAATTACTCTGTTCTAGAATATCTAACATTTATCATTTCTGAGAAAATATTAAAGTAATAACTTAGATGAATAAAGAGTATCTACAGCACAATGCTACTGGGAAGCTGTAAGTAATACGTTTCAGCCTGTGGGTATAAAGGAATAAAATTATTCCTAGATAACTGTGTATGTGATGCATGTATTGTAATAATGGTTTATTATCTATCCAGTCCAGAATTGTGGGTGTGAGTATTTTAGTGCCGTAATTGGACAGTATATTCAGACCACAAACTTCCTTTAAATGATTTGACAGTTTCTTCAGCTGTTGTTTTAATGTTTCATCAGAAAATGTCAAGTTGTTAAAGAATATAGGTACACTTTCAAAATTGCCTGTTTTGGGAAAATCTGACTTTTATTGGACAGCCTTGCATGAGAGAGTCTACAGAAAAATTCTGCACTTCAGTTGAAGGAAAGGGTAGAACAAATTAATGCTACTTTTTTGGGGAAAAAATTTAATATCGCATGTAATTTACCTTCAGTGCTTTGTCAAAACAGCAAACCTGCATATACAAAAATTTATGAAGTTGCCTTTGGCAACTTTTACCTCAAAAAACCCTAACAGGTTATGCTTTTTACAAAACTTCTTCTACTTGAAGGTAAACTAATATGTTGTACGTTCACTGTGTTATTTTTTTCTAGATCTGTCAGGTCCATAAACCTTGTGAAATTGATCCCGTGAAATTAAAGGATGGTGAAAACCTGGAAAATAACAGGGTATGCATTAGATTTTGAAGATATAATCTCTGTTAACTCTACCAAGTTTAACTGAGTTCCTCAGATGTTTGATGTTGCAGATGATTTTGTCGTTCATTAGAATATACTGAAGGCTTTCCCAACACCAGACTGTTGTAATTATTTTTACAACAGCTTTACATTATCTGTAGAATGTTAATCACTTCTTCCCTGCCCTTGAGGATAACTTAGCCTGTGGTTCCACTGGTGACATATAAAGTGATGCTATGAGAAGGAGCAATATGCCATACAGCCATGTCATTTGATATGGAATAATATTTTTACTCTTGTACTTGAATATGTGCACTTAACAAAGATGGTATCATTGAGTGTGAGGTTGTTTTGAGATGGGACTCTTTTAACGATGCCATTATGAATAAACCCAGCAATAATACAGCTTTCCATAGCAGAAAGTGGTACTAATATTGTCATAATCATTGCCTTTTTCAGGAAAATCTGAGGCAATATGTTGATCGCATTTTTACTGTAATTACAAAATCTGGTGTAAGTTGCCCTACAGTGATGTGCGATATTTTCTTTTCACTGAGAGAATCAGCTGCCAAACGGTTTCAAGGTGAGTTTCTATATATTGTTTCACTGATAGTTTTTCAACGTAGGTGTAGTCTAGCAGTGTTCATGATCCATGGTGGATTTAATAACTGAGCAGCATCTTATCAAAAAACCCATTTGGAGTATGTATTAATGTGGAATGAATAATCCAGGAAAAAACAGCAAAGAACATGACTTTGTGTGAGTTTTCTGTAAATATCTTTCCAAGGGAAAAGGCATTTAAAAAGAGCATTATGATGGTATGTATGTTTCAATATTTGCAAAATATGCTCAGTTTTCAAATGTTCATATTTTTGTCATGGCTCATTCTGCAGGCTCTATGCAGCTGAATTATTTTCTGTTCATATGCCAATCTGTAGTAAAGGCCAATCTGTAAATTATTTGACCTATTGCAAGCTCGTTGCCCTAGGAGGCCATGTGCTGCAAAGGTTTTCTGGCTGTCAATAGAGAATTCCTTCTGCTCTCTCCTAGTTGTTTTGGCTCTGCAAGAATGAGAGAACAATATAGAACTGGAATTGAGCATAACGACCAACCTGTGTATTCTCATGTAGGGAAACAGATTGCAATAAGGAAGTTTTAAGAGACAGTAATTCAAGTTCAGCTTTTAAACAGACACTTTATACTAGAGAAGCTCAAGCAGAAGGCCACTGACTGTGCTTTGTGCTGTTTATTTTATGTAAAATGTATTTTCTTAACCACCAACTGGGATAGATAAATTAAAAATCTCTACAGCACTTGTTCTCAGAGCTCTAGCTAGATTACCTAGAGCTGGCCTCTCTGATGAGCCTTTTATAAAGTATGTGAATTATTCATCATACTTCAGTTGTATTGATGGAATAGTGGATGTTTATATGAAATTCATTGTGCAGTGGAAAAATGAATGGTGTTCTCCTCATAGCCTGTGTCGTGAACTCGCTTCCTTTTAAAAGCCTGTCATTGACAATTCCTTGTTTTATGCTAGCCGATCTTTGGCTCCAAATCCTCCATCAGTTCATCCTGTTATTCCAAATACAGACACTTTCAGCACATGCTTAAGTTAGCTTTCTGAAAGGATTCTGATAATTTCAGAAGTTTTTAAAGAAGGATTATTAAAATGCTGAGTAGAGGTCTTTTTCTAATAGGTGACCTAGATGTGAGGTATACAGCTGTCAGCAGCTTTATTTTCCTGAGATTCTTTGCTCCTGCCATTCTTTCTCCAAACCTCTTTCAGCTTACACCACACCATCCAGTAAGTACCATATCAATTTTTTTTTAGCTATGGATATAGTTCTGTCACCATAGTCTGTCTAGCAAGAGTCTTACTTCAGTTCTTTTAATAGCCTTTAGGAGAAGTACCTTTGTTAGTTTAAAGATCTGCTGTGTCTGTCTTGGATATGAAGCATATGTTGAATGACTGAGTATGTGAAGAACTTGGGAGTATGGGAAGAACAGTGAAATTTAAAGACAAACAAAGATGGTCTAATCTGCTGTGGAAAAGATGGTCACTGCTTTATTTTTGCTGCATTATGCATTACATTAATGCTGGGTTGTCAGCAATGTTGGAAATGTTTTGGATGTTAAGCAACTCATTCAAGACTTGTGGTTCTTACTGGGGGTGGGGAAAACCTGGACTGTCTTCAAGATAGAAATCTCTGGTTTTGTATTGCAAGTGATAGTCTTTGGTTCTCTGAAGGGCAATAGGGTAGCTATGAAGCATGAGGGCTTAAGAGTCCAAAGCCTTTTAAAAAAGCAACTTTATTTCTCTGGTATTTTATTGCATCTTTTCTAATTTTATGTTACTTTTCTTAAAATGAAGTAAGAAAGAGGAGATGTAGTTTACCTTTCTCTATTCTGTGTTTTGAATAGCTAATCTGTATAATATTATTCCCTTTCCTAGGATCCTCAGACTTCTCGAACTTTGACTCTTATCTCTAAAACCATTCAAACACTTGGCAGCCTATCAAAATCTAAATCTGTAAGTATGTCATTTTCATTTAAAGGCTTAATTTAGGAAAGTGATTTCCTTTTTTTTTTTTAATCTTTTATCACTTACTGTAATTAAGCCTTTAAAATGCTTGAGTTGCACTAGGCTTATACAAAACTGGTTTATGTTTGCTTTGATTATAAGCCTCTCATGCTCACAGGAAAACTAAATCTTTCTTAATCTGAACTAGATTTCAGTAAAGTAAAATTGTGTGACCAACCCAGAAGTCTGTTCCAGGGCTTTTCATTCCTTCCTTCTGGAAGAAAGGCCCATGAAGTTCTCTACTTGCTGCAGGTATACATGATAGCAGCTCAACAGGGCTTTACAGATTGTTTCAGCATTTTAAAGCTCAACTGAGAAGAACTCACCAGTAAGGGGAAGGGCTATGCATCTCTTTTTGTACCAGTTCAGTTTTCTGAGAGTCAATGGTGAGATTAGATCTAGATGCCCAAGCTCTGGATATCTGTTTGAAATAAACCTTGTATACCTAAGGCACCACACTGCTGTATCTGGTGGTAATTTGGGGTTGCCAGTGGTCTTGTTAGGATTCACACAGGCAACTGTAGATAAATTTATATATTACTTATGAATCCTTTGAGGCAAAGAATTCTTTCTCTCACACTTTGCCAGCTTCTTTTAGGACCAACATTAAAAACTGAACCAGAAGTTCTAAGCTTTTGAAGAATGCATTGCTAACTGTAGTTACTGCACATTTGAAATGCATTCTGCTACTTTTTCCAAGTAAAAATACATGAAAATAGCCCTTTGCTTATTTTACCTCTGGCCAGAAAAAAACCTCTTATCTGCAGTGGCTTGTCTCATGGTCTGCTGCTGTTAACAATAATATTTTCTGTATAAACTCTATTATGATATGCATGGTTTTGGCTTTATATTTCAGGCCAATTTCAAGGAATCCTACATGGCTACTTTTTATGACTATTTTAATGAGCAGAAATATGCTGATGCAGTAAAAAATGTAAGTATTGCATGTGGGTGTTCTGAAAATCCTGCTGTGTTGTTGAAGCTGATGCTCAGAATCCTAGAATGTAGTGCAAACTGTTTGTAAACCAGGAAGCATGTGCTGGAAGAAGCAGACTGATTAATATTCAAGAAACTTTTATTACATTATGTGAATGTCAGTAGTAGAATCTCTTTGGATCTGTTTCTACTTAATAATTATGTTGGATTAACAAGCTGCTTCTTAGAGCTTGAGACGTGTGCTTCATAGAATGCTGCAGATCTGTGATGAAATTGCTTAGTACAAAAGGAATTGAAAGAAATGTATAACAAAGGAGAAGCACAAGAAGTGTTTGTCATCTGCAGTCGTTCTGCTTAAGCACATTTGTGCTATTTTTAGTTTACAACCAAGGAAACCTCCCAGATTCCTCAAGCTTCTGCCATTACCTTCTGTTTAACTACTTTTACAATATTTTCTTATAGCTGTGTGCTGTAGATTTTAATTTGGGTAGTGTAGTCCTGTCATTTTTATATCTGCTTTTTGTTTACCTTTTAGTTTCTAGATTTAATTTCATCTTCAGGAAGAAGAGATCACAAGAGCATAGAGCAACCTATATTGCTTAAAGAAGGGTAAGCATTTGTGTGCAATAAAACCCTCTACTTGTGTGCTTGCTACTATTCTAAGGCAGCTATCTTTTTTTCCACCACTCCTATTCCATCTGTGCATTCAGAGAAGAATGCAGGAAGATTCATGTGTTGCTATTTCTACTCTCTGTGGCTGCTGTAGTTGATTTTAACATATTTTTCATTTGATGTAAACATCTTAAATTAAGTATGTTTTGAAATAAGCGGAGGAAAAAGAAGCCTGTAGAACTTAATTAGCAGAGCTAAGGCGGAATAAACTTAAATCAGCATTTTGTTAAAATCAAGTTGATTTATCTTTTTTTCCTGATCTCCAGTGAACAAAAGCTGTAAAATTCCACTATGAAGGCAGATACTGAATACCTTAGTGAGGGGTAATCCTTCAAGCAGGATATGCTTTTGCTGCCCTATAAGATCCATATGTAATCATTATCATGGCAATTATGAGGAAAAATTGTGATGCATTTGGAACAGTTTCTCCTTTTAGTACCTTTTATTTTTCTGGAAGCATGTTCCATGTGCCACAGTTTCTCCTTTTAGTACCTTTTATTTTTCTGGAAGCATGTTCCATGTGCCATATTAGTTTTAGATACCAATGGCTGACTTGTGTTGTGTTACAAAACTGTGTTCTTAAGATCATCTAAGTGCACAGTGAAAACAGCTTCTTTAAGCTGGGAGGAAGAAAGTAAGAAACCTAAGTTCTTCCTGTCAGAACTCAGTAAGCCGAACTGCTGCTTGAAAGTAAGCTTTCATGGTAGCCCTAAGTCATGCAAAAAATAGGTTTTTTGGTGAAAACACGACTACCTCTTCCTGTTAATCTCTGCAGTTCACTTCATCTGTCCCTAGAAGCAGGTTTGTCTATCTTAATTCTGTACATTTATCATTCTTTTGTTTTTTGAAAATGGATGTATAGTTTGTGACATTTTCCCTCTAAAACATTCTATTTTATTTTTTTTTTTCTGCCTGTCTTTCTTTTGCTCCTGTCTGATTTTTTTTCTGTCTTTTCTTGCTCGGCCTGTGGCTGCTGTTGTAAGGACTCTAAAACTAACAGTAAAGAAAGTTGATGGTAATAGTTCCTGCAGGTAAGATGGTAGGAGCAGTTGGTGCTTTGCTGTAGCTACTGGCTGACAGCATGTCCTTCCTTCGCAGCAATAGAATTGTCTCATTTAACTCTCTGGGGAGGAACTTTAACAATCGTGAAATGCCTGTGTAAACCCAGCAGAGAACATTTTGTTATCTATTTCTTCATGTTGAACAACATCGGTTTTGTTTTGGGTTTTATCCCCTCTTTGTTAAAACAAAAACCTGATGAAAATAAAGTACTTTTATCTGTAGGCAGAGCCTTCAAGAAGCACTGAGATTTGCTTAATATTCGGTGTATATATCCCAATGAACTCAATGGAAATGATTAAGAAGTGGCCATACAAAAGAAATGCGAAAACTAGGCACTTCTAAATAGCATTCATGTAAATTGTTCTCAAGGTTAAGGAGTGGCCTTCAGCTGTCTGTTTTTCCTGACATTTTGCATTATTGCCATATCATGGGGAGTGAGTGGGAATTTTCACAGCCTTTGATCTTGATTCTTTTCCACATTCATTGGCCCATTAGTAGGGTTTCTGGTTGGCTTTGCAATGTTTTTGTTTGCCTTTTTTTTTTTTTAATCTATCTTTGCTTCTGTTAGAGTGTCTAGATGGAAAGCTATAATGTATGTACTTTTGAATGGATGTACAGTATCGAAGATTAGTCGCTGGCACTTGGGTTTGCTGGCATTCATCATGCCATTGCTGCTTAACAGCTCTCTGCCTGGTTCTTGCCAAAAGAAAGGAAATTAAAAGGAGAACTAGTCCTGCCATTCTTGTAGGTGAAAGGGGCATGTTGATGCTTCCAAACAAGGCTAAGGCAGATCCAAATTCAAGTCTACCATAAACATGAGCAGAAACAGGATCTCTAACCACCCACCCACTGAAATGGGTTGAACCTTAGACTTTTTTCCCCACTGTGCTTCTAACTGTTTGCTCTGATTTATCACGTTATGTGAATGTTAGAAACAAAGAATTGACTTATAACTTCTTTGGCTTAGAGTACTTGTCATCTATCTGTGGGAAACAGAAGCATGTTCTCCTCTTGGCTATGTCAGCTATGGAGAAATTAATTAGGAATGTGCTCCTAGCTCTGCAGTATGAAGTTGCCATGTTTCAAGGAAGAAGCTGGGTAGGAGTTTGCAGTTTTAAGTCACCGTTTAAGTGTTGGCATAGGAAGGAAGAGAAACTAACTTAAGAGCATGTTGTTCAGCCCAAGGATATCTGCTTTTCTCTTGAAATTTGCCTTAACCTTGAAATACGAAGCCTACCACCAATGGACATGGTGGTGACCTGAATCACATGGTTTTATTAAGTATTTCTTGGGTAATCCAAGAATAGGGACTGAGACAGTAACTGTCTGACCATTTTAAGAATGAAAGGTGTGTGACTATAGCTGATTTAAAAAAAGAATCTATTGCTCTGTATGGTCCTTGTCAGTTTTTGTCCAGACAACTTGGAATGGGCAGCAGACATCAGCCCAGCTGGTTACCAAACAGTTAAAGTCTGAAGGAACTTGGGTTTATCTTTGAGCTTTAGACAGACCTGGGATTCAGTTGGATACGATGCAGTTTTTGACTGGAGATACCAGAAGTGAGAAATAGTATTAGCTCTTCCAAGCATTTTAGTTCTGCTATTGAAAATCTTCAACTGAATCATTTGCTGTTCTCTCTGTGTGCTCTTTGTGCTGTATATTGTCTTCCTACTTGATAAAAATTACTCTGTAGTAAGTAGTTTTTACTCGCTCCATTATACAATTCTGTATTTGGCACGATAGTTAATGTAGTGTGTAGAGTAGCTGTTATCAGCTCTTTATTGTATATGCATACACATTTTTTTTTTTAACCAGAAATGATGCTAAGCAGTATGAAATCACTAGGCTTTCCAAAGTCACTTTGAAGCTTTTGGACTGATTTAGTGGTTAGGAAGTTGGTGGATATCTCACAGTTTCTTGTAAGCTAAGTCAAGTTTGAAATTAATTAAAACTGGCAATTCACTAAATGAATGCCCCTCCTCTGCCAAAAAAGGCAGGCTAGGGCATTAAAGCTTTCAGCCATCAGATGGTTTTGTATGTTACTGAAAATGCGTTTCCAACTGTAGCATCGATGTGCAATTGCAAATGGAGGTGTGGAACATCCTGGGTTTGTTTCTAGAGCTTCAGAGTTACTAAAGCATGTAAGGGTACAGTCCCTGTGCTCCAGAGGCTTGACACCTACCTTTTAATTATTAAACATATACTAAATGTTTTAGGCTTTCTCACAGCTTTAAAAAAAAAAAATTAAAAAAGCTTGTAGAGTTAACAGGTCAAGCTTAGCAGAGCAGTACTAACCATGTTCTGTCCTTTTTTTGCTTTAGTAGGAAACAATTTAACTGGATTTAGCTGAAGAACTGCACTTCAACTAACTAGAGCCCTTATGTAGCCTATAAGTCAAGCTACAGATCTTGCCTGTTACCTAAATCTGGGAAAAGGACAGGCTTAACTAACAGGTGCACTTTCCTTTACTGGTCAGTACAAGGCCTCAATAATTAGAAAACACTGTGTGTACCCTCCTAAAGCTTCGCAAGTGCCATCGTGTACGTGTATATGCATATAGGTCTAAATCTGTATACGTAAATATATGTATGCATACATTTATATGCATGTATATATAAAATCCAGTGTATTGTAACAACTGTTGTCCTGTTTACTAGGTTCATGATCAAGAGAGCACAAGGAAGAAAACGATTTGGCATGAAAAACTTCAAGAAAAGATGGTTTCGCCTCACAAACCATGAGTTTACGTACCAGAAAAGCAAAGGTAACAAAGGTTTGCCAGGTTTTTTTTTTGATACATTAAAGCACAGATTACTCATAAGCATTGTGTAAGAACAGAAGACTGAGATCTAGATCTGTAACAGTAGAAGGCACAGTGCAGGCAAGTCTATCAGCCTGTATGTTCTTGCCCTTTTTTAGTATGCTGTACTGACTGTTAAAATGGTTCTTGGATAGCACAGTATCCTATAAATTAGCAGAAAATGTTATAATATTTGTCTAATATCAGTTGTCAACATCATCTGTAGGTTTCATGGTTACCTAGCAGATCATCCAAGGAAACAAAACTCAGGATACACATTCCTTATGCTGGGATTTGGGTATTGAACATTCTCAGATGCATCTCTGCTTGTTTTTGTAGCATTGGCACACTTGGCTGCAGTAGGAAGAGATTTGCCTGCAAGCTTTGAACTTGCAAAAATGTGTTCACTTAATGTTGCCTAATATTAATAGGATTGTGCTTTTCACAAATTGTCTGTTCAGTAGTACACACTTCCTTCCATCATGTAAACACATAGGGAGTGAGAAAGATAAGGAAACATGTTTGGATCATACCAGTCATCGTTTCACACTCAACTTTGAGATCTTACATCGCCACCACCAAGCTAGTTGTGTTGAGCGGACAGGAATGATCTCTTTCATTGTCACCCTCTCAGGAAATGCACTGTGTCCTCCTGCAGTAGTGAGTTTCTAAGAGATTTGCTAGCATAGCGTAGTGCAGCTGGAAACAGAAATGAACTTAAGATAATGCTTAAGGACCATACTAGTAAATCCCTGCTGAATGAAAGAGGTTTTTTTCTTGTGCAGTCAAAATGATCTACAAAGGAACTGAACCAGCCCTTAGAATAAGGGCAGAGGGTGAAGCTGAGTTGTGAATCAATTGCTCAGTATCTCTGTGTGTCTGTTCTGCAGGTGATCACCCTCTGTGTAGCATTCCAATTGAAAACATTCTGGCAGTGGAAAGACTGGAGGAGGAATCCTTTAAAATGAAAAATGTAAGTAGGTCATCTTCATTAATGTACTTGTTAGGCAGGTCTAGATCCACCAGCTGAATCGCCTTTTTTCTTTTGTAACCTGGATTGGGTTTCTATCGAAAGATGTACAACCACAGCTGCTTGTTCTGTATATAGTAGCAGGAGTTTCCAAAAGTACAACCCATTCAGATTCTTAACAGCCCTGTCAGCAGTCCTTGGATTTCATGATCTGCAGCACACTCAGTACTGACCACTGCTGATCAGCTTTCTGGGCTCCATAATGTCAGACACAGGTAAGATGATCGAGTCCCTGCCCTTTCTGTCAGACCTCTCTGTTGGAAAGGAGCTAGCTGCTTATAATTGTGAAGGATCACATCCTTCCAGTGCCTATGTATTTGGGTTAGGTCATGTGCCAACGCAACATCTGTGCTGTGCTAGTATGGTTTAGCATTTTGATTGCCACATTATGGAATAAAATAAAGCTGTACTTCTCTTGCATAGAACACTACTGCCAGCTTCTGTATGTGATACATGCCATTCATTGTGTAAGAACAGTTCTTGGACATGACCAGTTTAGGTGATGTTGGGAGTCTTTTTTGTACTTTTCTGCCTGTAAAACTGAGCATAGTCCTTAAAAAGTCCTATTTAAAAATAAACAGAAAAACAACTCAGTGTTTTCCAGTTCTAAACACGCATCTACTACAGACTTCTGTATATACATAAATGGTTGTGAGTTTTACCTTTTCTGCCTTCAAGTCTTTCCTGCCATCTTCACTGTTTGTGGACACCATGCAGGGTAGTGATCAAACCTGCCCTGGATATTAGGTTCCTCAAACAGTTCTAAGTGCTTGTAACAAAGTGCTTGACTATTTTCCGTGTCTCAGGTATTATTTTGATAGCACATATCTCTCTGTTAAAAGATGGAATAAGTTTCAGTGCACTTGCTTCTAGAGCACATCTTCCTTGTACTGTACCTGGCTCTGGTGTTTATAACCCTTGTTAATTACATAGACAAAAGTAAACAAGCTGAAAAATAGTTCTCAAGCTATCAGAAAGCAGCTGTAACATACGATGAACCACTGCCAACTGTACTCTGCAAAATAACTTGATTGAACTAAAAGTAGCCACACTGTTAAGATAAAATTTACTGTGTGAGCAGGAGATGAGCTGTAATTCTAATCAACTGGTCAGTGATAGCAGTCTTCAACTTATGCTGAGTCTATTGGGCTAGAATGCATCCAAAATATCCCTTTATTGTGAAGATTTATTATTCGTTTAGCATCCCATTGTTGTTAAAATCGGAAATGCTGTGCTATTTTGCTTGCTTAAATTCACTAATACCTGGGAAATGAGGGTGACTACATCCAGTCTAGAAACTAAGATTCATAGTCTTTCCATAAGCAGTAGAAAAATACCATTATCACCTTCCCATGCTAATATATTCCCATATATCTTGCCATATATAAATAGAATACTGCAGCAAGAAGAGAGTTCTTAAAACACCATGGCAGATGTATTTGCGATGGATATTCCATCATAAGTGCTAAGTGTGATTAAAGACTCACATTTTCTATAAATACTCTCTATGTATCTGTGCTCTGAATTGCACCAAGTGTATCTTACTCCTGATAAATCTGCTTGTCTGGCAGTATGGGCAGTAGCCTTCATCTTCCTTAAGCACTGTTTGAGGGGGAAGATGGTGTGGCTTTAAGTACTGTATAGGTCTTCTCTGCTGTTTGAGAAGCAACTGTTAGGTTTGTTACTGTAGAGGTCTTGCAACCGCTTGAAATTCTTGGCTTACTTGTGGGCTTCTCACTAACAGTTGCCATATGTTAGTTCACTTAGGTTGGTATCCCCTTACACAAAGCCATACTCCTTAAATATGTTCCTTTGTTGTAATGCAGAAGGCTCCATTGACCCCAGCAGGACATTAGAATTCTTTTCCCTCTAGTTGTGTTAATGGAGGGTTGAGCTGCATACTCCAGTCTTCCTCATTCCTTCCTTCCTTCCCTATTCTCCAGACTCAAATTGACAAATATATCCTAAAAAGCTTTATTAAAATGACTGTCTTTGGTGTGTATTTTGGCAGTTCTGGGCTGATCACACTAGCAGCTCCTATTCCGCTGTTGTGTGTTGTGCCTTACTAATTATTGTCTGACATTCATGGGGGTACTGAATCCAGGGTAATGACTGTTGCAGCTTTCCTTTTCCTGTTAGAATAGATGTTGTAATTAAACTGTTCATTCGCAAATTAGCAAGTATATTTGCAAGCTACTCTGAATGATGTGCACCTAAAGGAGTCTCAAGGGAAGAAGAGATTGTGGCTTGTGCCAGTCTGCAACATTCTCCTGAGCAGCTGAATTCAGGCCGATGTTTCAGGTCTTTGTAATACACAAAAGTGAATTTCAATTTTGGTGGGGTTTTCCTTTTTTTTTTTTTTGGGGGGGGGGGGAGGTGTGGGGAAGGGGAGGTTGTTCCTCTGTTTTTAAAGTAACACAGGGAAACCTGCCATTTAGAAAGTATTATTCCACACAGTATAGGCACTGTAATGTCAGTGGTTTGAATAACTGAATTAAGAGTAGGGGGGATTTAGGAATGCCTGAGGGAGAAGAAAACTCATCAAAATTAAGTATTTGCAGAAAGTAGATGAAATAATGCTGTTTGGCGCTTGCTTTTCCAAACTTTGTGGTTAAGATCAGTAACTTCAACTTAGTTATCTTCAATGCATGATCAGCTTAATGAAGCAGTAAGACTAGACATCAGAAACTT
The DNA here is from genome assembly GCA_039877255.1 of Loriculus beryllinus. Classification (NCBI taxonomy): domain Eukaryota; kingdom Metazoa; phylum Chordata; class Aves; order Psittaciformes; family Psittacidae; genus Loriculus; species Loriculus beryllinus. Next base: position 93,280 of record JBCJKH010051136.1, read on the forward strand.
GCATCTTCAACAGGAGGAAAATAAATGTGACTGTGCCATTTTAGGTCTTAAGCTGTTCTGAATAAGCAGGATAGTTGTAGTTCAGATTTTCAGTGCCCAAACCGTCATACAGAATTAATGTGTAACTATTTGAACAACCTAATGGCGATTAAAGAGAAACTGTGTTGCTGTGATTTGCTAATTGCAACTATAATTGGTGCAGAAGCATGGAAGTTATTGAAAGGAAAGAATCGTGCTGAAATAGGTGTTAAAAACGTAGAGATATGGCAGTATTAAAGCAACGCTGTCTATTAAGGCAGGACCCAAACTTTCATTTTCTTCTTTCCTGCCCTCTGCTGACTAGCATTTCCTTTCAGCCCTGCTTTGAGTTCCTCTGTCAGCCTTCCAAAACTCGGAGCTGTAGCATTACTGAAATTGCATCCCTGGGGCTGACAACAAATCTTGTTGAGGCCCAACCAGCAAGTTGATATTAGCTGTTTATAAATCATCTCCTACAGGAACAGTATCTTATTCCTCGTACAAGGTGAAAGGTCTTGTTGTTTTAAGGGCACATTTGCTGCTTCATTTTGTGTTGAAATGCATTTATTGATGCATTCTTTTAGCATGCTGTTTTTTGCCTTTAGTAAATCATCAGTCTGAGCCAGCTTTAGGTTCACCATCAAATTCTGCTGGTTTATTCTGTGGCTTATTTCCTTATTTGCAGATGTTCCAGGTGATCCAGCCTGAAAGAAGAGTCCTATATATCCAAGCAAATAATTGTGTAGAGGCCAAGGACTGGATTGATATCCTCACCAAAGTGAGCCAATGCAACAAGAAGCGACTCACAGTCTACCATCCCTCTGCCTATCTCAATGGCCACTGGCTTTGCTGTAAAGCGACTGCAGACAATACTCCTGGCTGCACACCCTGCACAGGGTAAGAATTGGCAGCATACTGTTGGTTTAGGTACTGCCAGGGGTGTGTGTCTCTGCAACATGACTTGCAGGTATGCAGTTACCAAGAAGATCTGCCAGGTGTGGTGTTTTCAAAGGCAATGTTTATTCTGTCAGCATCTGCATGTCTTGGTCAAAATGTTGAATTTTTTAGAGTTCAGGGCATTGATAGGAGTTGACTGTAGGATGAAATACTTCGGTTCTGATCATCTGTCATTAAAAATGGCAGAAATCTCTTTAAGATCTTGTTTGTAAATTCTTGGAACAGACAATCCTCTACTTTCAGATTTAATTCTAAACTGATCTTTTTCTAAGGGGACCACTTATGCCGTCTACTAAGTGAAGGGTACTGTCTGGTTTGTAGGAAACAATTTTCATCTAAAATGACAGAAGCAAGAAGTCTGTGGTTAGTCTCAGACTGTAAGACCTGGACATTTGGGAGTTCAGTGCTTTGGCTCCTCCATCTGGTTATAGCAGACTAATTCACCAAAATGTCTGGATACTGGTACAGTCTCTTTAAATCAGAGTAAGAGCATGCTGGTAAATCTAGGCATAAAGAAGTCTGAACTTGTCTGCCTTTTCTTTTGGGAAAAATGGGAAGTTTTGAGCTTTATTGCACACAATCTGTTGCCTTTCGTGAGTACTCACTTTTATGTTCGTTCTTGTTAAGTACTTTTCATGCCGTAATAAAGTGTTCAGCATTTAACTTCTGCCTCTCTTCCTGATGCTGTACAGAGGCCTGCCAGCAAACATACAACTGGATATAGATGGAGATAGAGAAACTGAGCGCATCTACTCTCTTTTCAACTTGTACATGCCAAAATTGGAGAAAATGCAAGGTGAGAATGAAAGATCATTGCATCTCCAATGCACTTATCAAGGCAAATATAAAATTGGCTGTTCTAGCTACACCAACCTTCTGAATCACATCCTAGAACACAGTGGACATTGCTTGATTTGTTTTGCCTTCTGCTGTCTTGAGGCAGTTGTGTGAACTATTTTTGGTGCAGTGTGCAGTCCCATAGTCTGTACAAAGATCTTTGCATAATAGTTGTTGGAAATAAAGTTTTAACCACAGCATCCTAAAATAGTGCAGGCACGGAGCATTGCTTGGATGCTCTGAATTAACAAATTGGAGTGTGCACTAAACCAGAAGTTTATTGATCCTGAAAAGAAGCACCAGCAAAGTTGAATTTTCTGTGAAGTATGGTTTTGTGTTACCATAAGTCATGTGCACATTGCCTGATTCAGATCCCAAGATCTGAATACTCATGGTTTCTTCAAGAAGGCTTTTTTAGAATTACCAGCAAAAGATGATCCATGGATGTCTGTGAAATGTGGAAAAGTGAAGTTTTGGCTGGGAAACACTCAGGGGCTGAGTGAAGCAGAGATTTGATGTGAAGCCTAAGAGAAAGAAGAGGTCACAGAGGAAGTTAGTGCTAGTAGACATGCCAAGAAAAGTATCCGGTGTACGTGGTGCCAGACTTGAAATACCAATTTAGCAAAGGGAGCGGCAGAGCAGCCTTCACTGTGGCACTGATCTTTAGACAGGACTTTATTTTATAATATGAGATAAGCCAGTGGTGTCAAACACACGGGTTGGAAAGAGCTTTAATCCATTCCTGGCTGCCATGCAGCTGCAAACTTCAGATCCCCACCACTTCCGAGCTGTCTGAACAAATGCCCAGCTTACCCCTGTTCTGAATCCTCACTGCCAGAGCCAGCATTGAGTTTCAGTGTCAGGGAAAAGGACACAGGTTTGGCACAGACAGTGCAGCAAGGGAAGGTAACTTGAAAGCTGAGACTGAGTCAGTAGTAGAGCTGGAAAGCTAGGGAAAAATAGAGGCAAAGTAAAATATTCTCTCTCCTCTTCTAATACTGTCAGCTACAATGCAGAAGTAGAGCACATAATGAATGTGTTGCAAATGTTCATGTGCAATCACTGTCCACATCTCACAGCTAGGAAGGCTCCCTGGTAGGATAAAAAGGTAGTATGAGTTGCTCCTTCTTAGGATATGTCCTGAAGCAGGCAGCCAGGCAGTAGTCATGACATACTTTGATTGTGCTTATTTTACGAATCTTTTAGAGGTGATGTGGCAAAACATCTTGTGTGACCACTTCAGCCTGTGATTGGTTTGAATTCACTCTGTTGCACAGTGCTGTGTGTGCTGCTCAGGGATGCAGCCTGTCCTTCTGACAAGTGAATACTTGACCTTGTGCAGGCCAAGCCAGTAGCACAGTGGCAGAGCAAGGCCTGTGGCAGAGTTCCCGAAGTGTGTGCGTGGGGTTCTACTAGTGGTAATTGAGATGAAAGCATTGTCTGTTCAGCAAAGGACCAAGCCAGGTCCTTACTGCCCTTGCCTTATGAGACAAGGAGGGAGGGAATGGGCATGGGACAGACTTTGTGCCTACCAGCAGCCCAGCAAAAGACATTGAACTGCTCCTTCTGCTGTTGCTGTCAGACACAGTTCTATGCTTGTCATGCAGAAGCAAACCAAGGAAATGCATGAACCCTAGACTGAGTATTTTCAGTCTGCTTGTCTTGGTTTTTTTTTTCTCTTGTCTATTTGATACCTCTTCCCATACTTTCTTGGTTTTCCAGAGGCCTGTGGCAGCAAATCTGTGTATGATGGACCTGAAGAAGAGGAATATTCTACATTCATCATTGATGACCCTAAGGAGACGTATAAAACACTAAAGCTGATTATTGAAGGTGTTGGAACTTTAGAGCAGGAGCATGCTCAATATAAGAGAGATAAATTTAAGAAGACAAAATATGGAAGCCAGTAAGTATAATGGGTTGTCCAAACAGGAGAACAGTCCTGGGAAAATGGTATTTCCCTTGCCTCTGTTCTAGCCTTCACCATATTCATGTTCAAAAAATATCCATCAAACACATAGAAAGTAAGATTGTGACTTAGGATTGCTATCACAATATTTTAAAGGTCTGTAAGGAATTTTAAAATGTTCTGTTCTGACATTCTGATGTCCTGACAAAGAATTATATATGTATATATCATACTTTTTCCTTTTTTCATTATTTTTTAGAGAACATCCCATTGGTGACAAGAGCTTCCAGACATACATCAGGCAGCAGTCAGAGATCTCGGCACATTCCATATGAGGTGCGAAGGAAATCACAGGACAGTGCTGAAAGGGTTGATCAGTGAAGCTAAACAGCAGAACAAAAGGGAAGCCACACATGTAGCAAAATGTATGGATAAGTGTCAAGCTTACAAACTTTGAGACTTTCTTTTCAAGAAACTGTTATGATAGTTGCTATGCACTTTATTCATCTGGTTATTAACAGATGATAAAACTCTGCCTTCTAGGCAGTTGTTGTCATGTGTATTTTTAAATTTGCTTTGGTTTCTTGGAATCTAGTGATCAGTTCAATGATCAAGGTGTGTGGACTTCATCTGGACAACTTCCAAGCAATTCCTTATGTTTCGGAAACCAAGCATGCTGCTAATATGCAGCATTTTCTAGAATGGTTGTTTGTTACTGTTTTTTGTTCCTGATTAATGTATATTATGCCACACCCCTGTGTGCTCTCTTAGGAAAAGCTTAGTAACACTTTACTTTTAATGCCTGCATTTAGAAAAGAAGCAGAGAAAAAAAAACCCTCTGTTGTAATCTCTTGCGTTGTAGCTTGTATTCTGAGCAGGCCAAGGAGTAGGCTTTTTTTTCTTTTATAGCAGCATAATTTTTGCTAAATGTGCACAATTTTTAATAGAAATTCAGATCTGAATGGTACTCTTGATATTTTTGAGATACAAAGTCATTTCTCCAGACACATTCAGCAGACTTCGGTTTTGAAGATGCAATCTCAGTGGTATAATACAACTGACTCTCGTGAATAATGAGTAAGAAAGAAATGAACTTATGTCAAAGCTACATGTCTCTTACGCAGCTCAGTGAATGGGAATCTTTGAAAGTCTGCCAACTGAAAGGCAAGGTAAGCTGATTTTGATGACCTTTTGCCACCACAGCGAGAAGGACAAATAAATAGAATACAAGACTGGCAGCTGAGACACACTGAGTCCCAGCACAAAAGCCTTCAAGATGGGTTTCTCTGAGAGATTGTGTAAGCACTGGAGTCCATGCTGTCCTAGTACCACTTGTTTTTCTGGAAAATAGGTTTCTACTTTTCCAAAAATGTTTTTAAATACTTTTTTAAAGAGACTTGTTAAAGGATATTTAGTATATTAACACACGTTATGGTAACTTGTTAATATTCCGAGTGTAGTGAAATGAAAATGGGATGAGCTGCGTATCTCACTAATACCAACAAAAGTCATTAAGGAGGGGAATAAAGATCTGCTAAATGTAAGATACATATTTATGTATGCTGTTTAGTTGTACACCATAACTTTCCTCTGTAGAAGGGTCTGATTTTCAAACATCTAGCTTTGATGGCACAGAAGCCTTGCATGATGGACTTTAAGCTTCTGTAGGGAAGAAGCTAGTGTTGGTTTTAAGCTGAATTGGAACAGAAAGCATTGAACTACCAGTTTAATGTGAAGATATCTATGTCTTTGCTTAAAGTGTTACAGAATAATTCTCAACTGTGTCCTCATTGCATCTGACATGATTTAAGATGGCTAAAGTACTTTGAATGCCTCTGTTTGTTAGTGATGCTCTTAGGAATGTGGTTTTCTTTTTGTTGGAGTATATAGTAGACCACCTCCTAGTAGATAATAAATGATCTTTTATTCATCTTCACCCAGCAGACTGGGGAAAGGGAAGTAATGAAGCATTACAGAGATGCATTTTGGACTCCAAGCTTTTAGCTGCCATGAACTGCAATTTTTAACATGTATTTGTAACTTAATATTGTTTATAAAATACTAATGACCTGTAATGTGTGTTCTAATTGCCAATTAAAGAAATGTTTTATTTCTGAAAACTGTGTGCACATTTGGAGTCTGCTGAGATTCAGTGTCCACTGGTGTTAGCACATCATCCACTGTTCAGAATTGGACAGAGATGGAGATCCTTGTGAGCAACTGTTGCTGCTGTGAGGTAAGGGTGATACCATGTTGAAAGGACAAGAGGAAAGAGTTGAGCGGACAGCACTATGCATGTATATCAGCTCATGAACCTATGGAATCATCACCCTTTTGAATATGACCTGTTTGGTAGCAAAACCTGGAGCATGCTGAGCTCTGTTGGTCTTCTGGAGCTTACCAGTCCTCTCTGGATGCTCTTGTGGATTAAGCTTTGGCTCTGGAATACTGTGTGACAAACCACACTCCCTGGTTCTCTCAAGGAGTGTTTGCAAGAAGGCTAGGCAACAGCCCTTTCAGGATAGAAAGCTGTTGACAAGTTCATTCAGTGTATGTTAGACTAGCTTGTGTTCGAGGTAACCCACACTGCTGTATCAGGTGTCTCTGTGACCAGAACGCAGGCATGCATTTCTGAGAGGCTTCTAGAGAAGAACTTCTGCAGGTACACTCTAGCTGGTTGGAAGCAGTGGTTTAGCAGGTAGACCACAGCCAGGAAAGGAAACCAAACTGACAGTGGAAGACATCACCAGTGTCATAGTGAAGGTGAACTTGACCACAATATGGTGAGTGTGAGTTTTTGCTGAGAAAATGTAAACCTTGTTTCAAAAACAAGGCTTTAACTGACAGGGAGTTTGTAAGAAATTAACAGACTGAAATGCAGAAGTACTGTAACAACCATTCCTAGGTCTGGCTGTTTTCCACTGGGTCTCATCCAGTGTATACAGTCATTTTGTTTCCCTGCTAGTGTGTCTTAGCTTAAGTCAGTAGGAAATCTCTGAAAGCTGCTTTTCTTATGGCACAGCTTAATTAACAGGGTTGGTGAGGGGGTTGAGTTAAGACTTGGGCTTCCAATACTTCCTTAGCCTCTGCCTGTCTGCCTGCAGCATATGTTTCTGAATGTTATATTCAGATATACTCAGCAAGTCCAGCCCACAACACAGATGACTTGCTAGGGACACTGGGACAGCATCTCATATCTGGAATTGAAAAAACGACATTAAAAATAAAAAGGCACAGCCATAAGTAAACATGTCGAGCTGGTTTTGTTCCCTTTTCTCCTCGGTCCCAGCCTGGAAGGAAAAATAGAAAAATTTTTGACAAAATTTAGAAGCTGGGCTGTTCTTTCCTGGGACTCCTGATGCCAAAGATGATCCTCATGTCTGTTTCCTCACTTGCTGAGGCAGCGCACTAGGCAGGGGTGACTTGGCAGCAGTACCGAAGTGACCCCAGTCTGTGTCCATTCCAGTTTGAAGGAGGTGGTGTCTCTGGCCAGGCAAATGTCTTTGTGCATTTCAGAAGTAAAGAGTTCAGAGTGGGAGATTCGGCTGTGAAACTGCACATCCAAGGAGGCAAGATTCCTCTTTAACAGCTTCTAAGGCAGTGGAAGGGGGTTTAGTTGACAGATGAAATCTTGTCACTTATGTATTTTATAGGTGGATGCAGTAGAGATGGAAGGCAGCTGCTGCAGTGCTGACAAGTCGCTATTAGGGCCTTCTCATGCTGTGGATGTTGTGTCTGAAGCTGTGCTGGGATGCAGTCAGTTGGCAGCAGGAAGTGACAAGCCTTGCATGTGCCAGTGATATCTCAAAGCTCTGTTGGCACCAGTGGCTAGCGCTTTGTTCTTCCCCCAGTAAAATTTTAATGAGGAGGTCTGTGTATGGATGAGAGGGTTGAAGAACATGGCTCTTGTTTGGAAATGTTTGCATGTAAAAATGGCCAAATGGAAAAAAAAAGCATGATATGCCGTGGGCATGTCAGGCAGTTAATGCAAGTAACACCCAGGACCTACCCACATCCTTAAGGGGCTCATAGGAGACAGTGACTGCTATGTGAGAAGCCGTGAGGAACCAGTGAGCACTTACGTCTACATAAGAAGCTGATTTTGGGGGTAAGGCAGCTGGCTGTGTGACACAGCTGTTTGAGGCCCTTGAAAGTTCATGTGCTTCCTATCTCCATCCCTCCTCTGTGGTACTCCGTGCTGTTCCAAGGACGTAATTTCAGCTTGTAATCCTGTAAAGCATGCTTACGTAGGGTTGTGTGAAAAGCTGGCCTGGATGGATAGCAGGAGGATGTGTGAGCCCTGTCAGCCCCCATCATTAATTAGGTCCAGGAGATGGATGCTGCAGGAGGACTATGGCACAGGGCAGTCCCAAGGCTGGGACTGATGCTGGGTGATGCTGCGAGATAAAGAACAGCATCTCCCCACAAGACACCTCTACTCAGTACAGCCAAAGACAAGGGCTAACAGGCTGACTGGAGAAGTCATTTCTTTCAGGCTTTGATGTACTGTCGTTAAATAATTTTTTCAAAGCTCAAATGGGTACCAAGGAAAAGACAAGGTTTTAAGACAAGAAATGCTATGTTCCTATGTGTGTAAGCTTCTGGATCTGGTCTGCGTAGGAAAAGACTGGAAGGAGCCATCACAGAGCAAATAATTGTTCTAACTTCCTAAAATAACCTAAAATAAAACAGGATCCTAAGAGATTCATCCTGAGGACAGAAACCAATCCTCCTGACTTCTGAGCAAATCATGCATGCCTTTCTATTTCAATTCCCACCTTTCATCTCCTGCTCCATGTGAGCCGCTCTGATTTACTCCAAAAACTTCAAATCATTAAGTGTATCATGTTTGTGCAGAGCTATTACTGTTCACCACAAAGTTAGCAGGTGTTAGCAGGGTTGCTTCCAAAGTTAATGTGGGTGTGTTGATTAAAGAAAAGGCTCACCAGCAGCCTAAATGGGGTAAGTGTAAAGAATGTTTCAATGATAAAAAGGGAAATGGGCTTTTTACTAGTTTGAAACCGTTGCTATGCTGAATCTTGTCAAAATCATACCCCGGATGGCACAGTTGGGGTTGAAGGAAAGTTCTCCCCACAAGTGTGGGGCCTGTATGGTGTCTGACTAATTTTACTAAATTCACTCAACATCTTTAACCTCTGTTGCAGTTGCACTGTTCTGCCCTAAAGTTGTCAGAAGGAAATACGTCTTTATTTACTTGAGTGCACAACTGCCTGGATATGGACTCTAATGTGGGAACAAATAAGTCTTGATAGAGGAGACAGTGGTGTACAGGGTTGCCATCAAGTACCAGAGGTATGACTAAATAAATGTATTTGATTAAGAAAGGCATTTTGGATAAATGTAGTCATTATTTTTTTGGAGGGAGGGAAGCTAAATCTGTAGTCATCATGTTTGTGTAGAGAAACCTGCTGACAGCAATACAGGAATTGAATTTTATGAATTATGGGGAAACAAAAAGGGAAATTCTTTGTGAAAAGGGAAACTCTGCACAAAAAAGGCCACCCTGAGGCACCTTGATTTGTTTTCTTTAGCAAGTTTTAATGTGTTCCAGCTCAGCTATAATTCCTACTTCTCATCCTTTCCAGAAGCCACCCTCTGGCAGCCATGATATCCTATGCCTGGGATGGCACTGACAGGAGAGGCTCACAGCTGAGAAAAGCAACCTTAAAAATAGGCTCATCTGTGATGGCTGGAGATGCAAATGCTTTGCCTCCTGCTGAGCCACGGTGTTGTGAGGACAACCCCATGGTATGTTTCCTCTTGTGGCAGAGCCCCCTTAAAGACATTCCTGCTCCCCCAACCCTGGCTGTGTGGTTCAGCATCCTATTAGTAGCATTGGTGCAATTGAATCAGTGAAATTACTGGGACTTGTTAAAAGAGGTGGAGATTTTGGAAAACCCTGGACCATCTCTCTGGCAGGTTTACGGCAGTCTCACAAACACTTGCATCAGAACACCTGGTGAGCAAGGACAGGCATTGCTGGCTTTGCTACCAGGGTGACTGCTTGCATCTCCCAGCTATGCTCCAAGTTCATTTGCTTCCAGAGCCATCTCACCTCTTGTTCCTTGTTAGAATCACCAATGTGCAGCACCAAACATAATACAACCTTCTTCTGAAGCCAGTATTGCCTGTGTATTCATCTCCTCCCTCGCAAAATGCACTGTTGTTTGACCCCCATCCTCATCTTCATCTTTTGCATCTTATTTTGGCAGCTGCCCAAGTGTCCCGATGTTCTTTTAGCATGAGAACCAGGCAAAACCAGAGGGGAATTCAGCTCTGAGATTTGTCTCTTCCTGCTAGCACAGTACCATGTTTGCTCAGGGCTTACCAATGAGCTGGACCTGTTATAATTGCCTCAGCACCCTCCCCACCAGCCATTTGCTGTTGAATTCCCCCGATGAAGAATTCCATGGACTCAAAGGCAGGTTTTCCACTGGGGAGCTGGGCCTGAACCTCTCTTTTTGTGTAAAATGTTATCCTTTTTCACCCCAGAGAAGTTGCTTTGGCATCATTTCTACCAAAGGTGCCAGGAACCCCAAAGGGGGAACAGTAAGTGAAAAGCCATAGGGCAGTTTGGAGACTCCTCTGAGGGGACTTGGCACTGATTCTCAATAGAGTGTGGCTGATGCCCAGGTTATTTTGGTGTCAGAAAGAGATGCCCAGTGCTTTATTTACAAGTTGTGAGTGCAGAACAGAGGGGATGAAGAAACTGCAGGCCTAGGCAGTAGTTGTCATCAACCAGTATCATCCAGAGGAGGAAGCCATGGAAATCTTCATGGAGCTGAAGGAAGGCAGGACCTATCTTCCTGGGCTGGAACAGGTCAAGTGCCCTGGTCCTTGAGAGCACCTTTGGCTCTTGGGGTGCGACGAGACGCAGTCACTGTAATGTAAAAGCCAAGAGGCCTTGGGCAGTCTCAAGCAGAAGAATCAGAGGTGATTTTGCCCAGCAGGCTCTCAGAGCTGAAACGGAACAATGTTCCTTTAACCAAGCTGTTCAGTAACTCCTTTTCTGTTTTTTCCTGCCTAAGCATTTCCTGCTGTGAGGGAAAGATGTTGGTTTCTGTTGTGTTCCTCAAAGCAACACCTGGGTGAAAACCCTGAGAGCCACCACACAGCCGCCTGTGCAAGGACCACCTGCAGTGGCTGCTGGCAAGGAGGAGAGTGGGGGCCTTCTCCCCCTGCTCCCTGCAGGTGGGTGCTGCAGGATGGGGATGCTGGGAGTCCCTCCAAGCCCTGCAGAAAATGGTGCTGTCTGCCTCGCAAAGCTTCTTCTGCCAGTCCTGCCTGCCTGCCTTCCCTCCTCTAAACGTGCCAGGTTGGCCCTGCTCTTCTAAACCTGTCCCCATCTCCCCAACTGGTGCATGGGGAGAAGACATGAGGACAGCCCCTTCGTCCAAGTGCTTTCCTCTTGTCCCACGCATCAGGCCCATCCTGCTGCCCCTTCCCATGTCTCAGATCTTTTGTTCACCACTGTCCTTGTACTGATTGCCGTCACTAATTAGAGAACCAAAAGACTCACTGTGAACGGGGCCTCTGGGGTCCACCTCACCCCACTTCCCTCTCAGATCAGACAGATTGTTCGACTGCTCTGTCTGTGAGGTAGGAGCAGTGTCTTCACTCAGTCAAGGAGGTGTCTTAGGCAGTGATTCAACATTGCAGTGGACGAGGAAGGAAGCTGGTGAGATCTTAGTGTCTTTATTTTTTGGAGTGTCTTTATTTTTTCTTCCCTTTCAAATACAATAACCTCAGCGCTGCTTGGAGTTAATGGGGTGCACGAAGAAGCTTTACCATGCCACAGGCAACTACGCCAGCATCTTTGTCTCTAAAATCTCACTCATTTCTCTATGTATCAGGAGCTGAGTGTGCAAAAACAGAGATTAGGCTTTGAAACTGAATTAATCAAAAGTGGGTTTTCTTTTGCAGGGAGTAGGGAATGATGTTCTGATTTTTTTTTTATTAATATGTTATTATTATACATATTTCTTAATATGTTCATATAAAACTCTGACAGCAATGTTAGAGCATTACTTAACCAATTTCTGATGTCCTATTGACACCCATGGAAAACAAGATCTGCATTCCAAATTAATTCAATAGCAGCCGTAAGACAAAGAAGATGGGATCTGTCTCTCCAAATGTAGATGTCCAGAAAGTAGGTGCTGATATTTCAGTTAGTCACTCAACCTCTAATAGTTGGGGGGAAGAGGGAGGCCTCTCTAGAATGTGATTCACAGATGTCTACCTTAGGATGAAATTAATCAAACCATAAGAATTTCCAGTTCCCTTCTGCTGACCACAAGGAACCCAGCATAGTTTGCTTACAGGGAAGACATCTAAAGCTGGTGGGATGACTCCCACCCAGAGTGATGGGAGAGAAGCCTAGCTGCTATGATGTGCATAGTCACTCTCCAGACTCTCATTGCGCAGCAGTGATTGATTCTCTTGCTGGCCCTGGTTCTCCTCAGGGTTTTCCCTCCTGCCTTTGGTGCCATCGGCACTGCTCAGGCCACTAGATGGGGGTGCTCTCATGCAGGATCCCTCCCACAGCCCCACGGTCCGGCTCCGAGCCCTGTTTTACGAGAATCCCAACCAGGAGAAGCAGCTCGTAAGCACTTTTCTGCGAGCTCCCTCGCTGGCTCTCTGCGTTGCTGACCAGCCGGTGCCACACGACGGACCCAGGTACAGGGCTTTACAGCATTAGTACAGTAACTGTCACATCCACGTTTTAGGTGACCCGAAGAATTTATGTTCTGAAAATAGGTCTGAAAAAAAAAAATAAGAGGATTTCTAAAAACCGTGAAGGATGCTGGCATTCTTTAATTTGGGGGCAGGGATACCCTCCTATTGTTTCTGTGAGCGCTAACCAAACAAGAATACTACTGTATTTGATCAGTCCCGTGAAACAGAGTCGGGTGAAGACTCCTTTAGAGCCCCTCAGCTGTCTGACCAAGAACAACTCCCAAGCACTTCCTTAACATGGAGTAAGCATCCTTTGTGCGCTACTGTTTCATTTGCAGGAGTCAGATGGGGTTAACAGAGGGGCAGAGTCTTTAGGAGAGAGCTACTGGCAAACCTTCTCCGATGGTATCCAGGCCCCTGAGGAGCCGGGCTGCTGCCCAGGCTGGATGGGGCAGGAGGAGCAGGAAAGAGCAGTGTTAACCAGGCAACCACATCTCAGAAACTGCTCAGACCTGGCTGGGGGGGCACCTGGAGAGGGGAGAAACTTTCTCCACCAGCCTCCTTTCATTTTCCCTCCCTGGCACCACATACTCAGACCTCTTCTCTGGCACACCTCAACCCAAACCTGATCTCTCCCGTTTTCTTCTGCTGTCATCATCCTCCAGTGCCCTTCGGGGTGGCTGCTGGCACCTCTCCTTGTAGGAGGAGATACTTTTCCCCACAGGCTAACAGCCACCACTATGTGAGCCCAGGGAGTTGGCAAAAGAGAGATGTGCCCTGCAGGTGCTGGTGAGGCTGTAACACAAGGCTGTGGAGCACCTTTCCAAGGCACATCCTGGAAGAGGCAGCACAGACCATGCCAGCTCTGTGTGGCTTTGCACAGATCGGCTGATTTAGTTTTGTCTGCACTGCGTTTTTTTCCATGTAGAACACATAATGCTTCATCTGCAAATACCTCTTCTTCAGAAATGCTTCCCTGAGTTTCAAGCCAGCAGTGGGACCTGGGAGTAAGGCACCTCTGAGCCCTCCTTTGCAACCCCACTGAATGTCAGCACTTTGTGCCATTCCCCTGGGCAGATACAGGGGCAGGGCTGGCTGGAGATGGGCTGGCAGGAGCCGCATGCTTGTGGCACAGGCTGCTTTCAGCTGTGTTGGCAGAGACTGGATGTTTCATGCACTTGGCTGGCTGAGGTGTCTGCCTCCAGATGTTGGAGCATCTCATCCTTGGCTGTGAGGGCTGACAAGGACCAGCTGAGGAGCAGATGCTAATTAAGGCAGAAAATCAAAGCTTCAGTCTGGTTTGTTCATGTGTGCAGGTTGCCTTACACAGAGGACTAACATCCATCAGATGACACTGCTGGTGGTGCAGGGGGAGGCTGTGATCTGTAGTGCTTATTTCTAAGATATACCTTATACCACCCTATGATACCTAGGCTGTCCAGTGTTCTAGGACTCACCTACAGGGCACTTTTTTCCCCTCACTCAGGAGCAGGGATCTGGAAGGTGGCTCTGAGAGAGATTTTGGTACAGTGAGTGTAAAAACCACCTACATCAGCCCACGGATTACATACACTTTCTCTTGTCAAATGGGTTTTAAAAGCTTTACCCTCAGCATTTTGAACTATCAGCAAACAAAATGAGACTCAGATTCACTTGTGCAGGCTTGGTGGCTTACACTTTGCCCCAGGTAATCCCTCCAGCATCCTGTCTCCTCCTGTCTCCAAAACCACTCTCCTGCCTCAAGGCTTTGGGGAACACAAGCGGAGTGAGTGTACATATCACTGGGTATGAAGGATCCCATCTCACACCATCCCTGAACGCTGCACAGGGCAGCAGTTCCTAAACTTCTCTGTTGCCTGCTCCATTTCCTTTTGAGAGCCACTGGTCCTACAAACCCTCTGGGCAATGTGAGCTTGTGTCTGTAAACCTCTGATTTGGAAGGTGCATAACCAGCCACAAGCTCCATCACTGCCACAGTTAGCCTAAATTCAGTAGAGACAGATGCATCAGAATTGCATGGTGGGGGATACGTATGTACCCTTATCACGTGTGTGTGTTCAGCAATGCTTGTTCAGTGCCACCACTGTCTGCACTGGATGCCTATGACAGCACCAAATGGAGCTGTTGCTGTATTTTAATTAGAGGACTGTTTCCCATTGGGTATGTGGGGGCTTTATGTGTTGTTTTTCACTGAAGAGGATTAGAAGGAACTAGAGTGTGAGGGTTTTGTCTGCCCTTCAGTGAGGGGGGCTGAAAATGCCGTGTCTGTCGAGTGTAAGAATCACAAAAGAAAGGGGAAAGCTGCTTTCCTCCAAAGCCTCCCAGCAAACCTCCCCACAGACAGGCTGCCAGGGGGCTGAAAAGCCTGAGCAGAGCTGACCCCTGAGGACTGCCACTGAGTCAGGTAGGGCTGTCTGAAGCACAGCTGCTCCGGCTCAGGCTGTGGCATCCAGCAAGTATTCTAATTCCACCATAGGTTTCCTTTCAATAGGGCTTGCCTTCACGTTAGCAGCCCTAAAGTGTTTGTTGGAATGGAAGGTCATTTTCCATCTTATGCTTGCTGCTCAATAGTCAGTAGGCTGCATAAAATCCCGTTTCCCCCACGGTTCTCTAGTAATATTTTCCCCTCTCTGCCCTGCCTCCACCAATGGGACTGACATGTTTTCTTCCAAGTTACCAGCATCCCTCTGCCACCTGCTTCCCATGCAAGTCCTGCTGTACTCCTCAAAAGCACAACACTGTCTCTTGCTGCAACCAAACCAGTCACTGCAAAAAAACCCCAATTGTATGTCAGACAAGTCATCAGCAAATATTGGGTAATGCTTATAGTGCCTCTGGCACTGCTGCACAGGGAAATAAACCTCATCAGCACAGCCTGTCTCCCTAGAAGCTGTGGAGAGCATCGCTTCCTTCTCCTACCATAAATATCTTCCAGGGCTGAAGAACTTCACCTGATGTTCATGCATCCTCCTTGAAATGTTAAAGGTAATGTCACTGCTTTAATTACGCTTTACTTTAGTCACTACTAAAATTCCACTTTAATATCCTTTGGATAGGTCTCACCAACCTTGCTGCTACAGATGGAAACAGCTATTCATCAGACAGTCTTTTCTTCTTGTATTCTTTTCCTTGAGATCTTTTTTACTGTAGGAAATACATTATTTACAGCAATGGGCTTGCAAGCTGGATTTCTTCACCCGTTCTGACCAACTGGTTTGCTTGGCAGCCACATGCAGAAGCAATGTAGGGAGTTGCCTTGGGGGAAGATGGACGTCCTGTATGCCCTGATCTGACGTTTTCCATACAATGCCACCATCTGGCAGCAAGCTGCGCTCTTCTCCAATTCTTCAACCTCTTTGAGAGGTGGATAATATGAACAGACCTGGTTGTCCAAGAACAGATTTGCCAGTTTTTCTCTGTATCTGTTTCTTCATAGGCTTAGTGAAAAAAAGCCCACATTAACCGTCTTACTACAGCCTGAAACTAGGATCTCAAACGCATTTCCTCGGTCAAGCCTGTAAAGTCTTTCTTGTTTTAGAGCGCCTGCTTTCCACTTTGTCACCCTCTGAGCCCGTCCAGCTTTCTCTGCCCATCCTCTGTGCCCTGGGGAGCTGTGTGGTGGGACTGGCTGCAGACAGCACTGCTTTGCTCAGAGCCTGGTAGAACCAGCATTCACCGGCACTCACCAGGGGCCCAGAGACACCTTGGTAAGGGGCATGATATGAGCACAGTCAGCAAGATGCTGGCTCTCATGTAAGAAATTGGGAAGATCATAGAGTGGGGGGAAATGGCCAAGAGAGGCATGGCCTGACTCGTTACCAAAGCTGAATTAGCACAGCGATTAGCCTAATGTCTTGAGCTGGTCAGTGTAAACTGACATGGCTTGTGCCTCCAGCACTGCTTATAAACTTGAGGTAGACCGGCTGTAGTTTTACTGTGAATGGCTCAAGGGTGCTACCTCATGGCCAGCCCAGAAAACTACTTTGTCTTCCTGTTTCTTTAATTCTTTATTTCTCCTGCAAGAGCCACACAGGATTTCTCCTGCCACTGATATGAAAGACTCTTGGTACAGGAGTCCTTTACTGCTAGACAAATATTCCAAGTACATCCAATGTACCCAGCTGGCTGCCGCTGCAGTTGCCCCTGCAAACACAGTGCCTTACCTCGGGGAAATGGAGTTAAAGAGCAAGCCATAAAGAAACTGCTCAAGACCTCTCAGTCAGTGGCTGCTGGAGGCCTGATTATTTTTGTTCTGTCCCCCATTGGATAACACCTGTCTTTTTTTCCCTTCAGTGCTATCTGGAGAAAGACCAAGCACCAAAACACATTATAAAAGACTCAAGATTTGGAAAACCGATCTGGCCTGGAAACTTCTCATTCCCATTCCCCACCTTCTTTCCAGCCCTGCTGCAGAGTGTTTCTATGCTGCTAAATCAAAGAGGATTGGGGACCTATCATGAGGCCACTTAACTTTTCCCTGCCTCACGTCTGGCAGATTTAAGCCACGCTGGCTTCTTTCACTCTGTATCACACCCACCCTGGGGTGGCACCTCTTTGACCCAAAGACATGCTTTTGTTTTGCTGCCTCCTTTCTGTTCAGAGGCTCAGAAATAACCCAAGGTCCCACAGTTCAGCTCCAGACATGTGCTTTTGTGGCCAGACACAGAAGGTGGGACCATATCCCCTTGTTCAGTGCTTTTGTGAGCTGGCTGCTGTTGCTGCAGAGAAAGAGATGCAAAGCCTGCGGCAGCCAGGGACTTGTACAGAGTGAAGCCTGATGTGGTTCCCCACTAGCTGAGGCTGGCTGCAGTTGCCCTGGGAGCAGCAGTCATCTGCCTTTCATCAAATTTGCCATTGTGAGACCCCGGTCAGGAAAGTTTCTCTAGAGAGCGACAGACAGGGTGATAGCTGCCCACTTCATGCACAAGAAGTTAGCTCTGCTTGCCAGAAGCTTCCCCACTGGCTCTGTAGAAGAGTAGAGCAGCATATTGCAAAGCGAGCCCCATACACACCATTTTGGACCTGATAAGGTGCAAGATTTTGGGGTCCCAATGACAGAGGAAAATAGCCACCCTTTGGGGGAAGGATGCGCTGCGACCAGTCTTCTGCAACTGGTGTCTTCCTGCTGCCTTCCTGTGGAGGTGTGGCTCGCACACCTTCCTAGTTGAAATGACCTAGAGTGCAAACCTACTGACTGCCAGAGATGAATATCCATAAGAATCTATTTGAAACTATTTTCCATAAGGGTTTGTCTACCAGCACACAGGAGGACTAGATGGGGGAGCCACAATGCTTGTTGGCTCTACCACCATGCTTGGAGCTGAGGTGGAGAACTCTCCTCGTCTGATGGAGTTTTCTATTGATCAGTCTTCTGGCCTGAGTCAAAAGTACATGCTGGTTCGGACTTGCCACTGGCGCTAACATCGCTCTGCCTTCCTGAGCATCCCTCCCAGCAGAGGCATGGGGCAGGAGGTGTTACGAATGGAAACAAGGCTGGGGGCAAGGCATCAAACTGAAACTGAAAGCTGTTGCTTTCAGCAGTTGGTAAACAAGGGCTTCTGTTTGATGAGGGCTTCGTGGTGTAACCCAAATGCAACAGACAGCCCTGGGGGCTGCTGGAGCAGCATCAGTGGAAGGGAGGATCCGTGAAGGCTAAGGAAGGGCTGCCTCTCATCTGAACATGAATGAAGGTTTATTCAGCTGGGGAAGGCTCCTCCCTTCCCTGCTTTGGGACCTCGAAGAAGTGTTCTGTGACTTACAGGAAGGTTTACACAATGTCCCGGTGCTGCTTGCTTCCTGGCCTTGGGGACACAGGGTTTCCAAGAATCCTGGCAGGAGAGGCGCTGGCTCTGTGCATCCTTGCAGCCACTTGGATGAGGAGCCTGGCCAAAGTACTTTTTTCGCATGTTTTCCTTTGAAAACACATTCGGTTTAAGTATAAATTTAAACTGACAAGTTTAAGTCACCAGGAAGCCCCATGGTATTGCTCATGTGGGAGCTCTCGGCTGACATGTGGTGTGGAAAGTTTCATTCTTCTGAGGGGATGGGTTTAATGTTAGCTTTGTCTTCGTGTTACCTCCAGTATGTCTTTCCCAGAGACACAGTACAAGGTTTCCTCCGGTTCTCTAATTCCTTCAGCTTCCCTCTCCTAAGGAGAGGAGATGCCATTGACAGGGACTTTTGTCAGTGTGTACATGAGGAATCCTCTTGTAGGCTTCCTGTTCCTCAGCCTACTGATCTCTCTGAAGTGTCAAACTACTTCTCTGGGTATTTTTCATTGGCATACTTCCAAACTACATTAGTTTGAAACCTATTGCTTCACTCAGTATATTAAACACAGTATATTAACTGTGGTGGTTAAGGGGATGTGAATCATGTAAAGGAGTTTCTGAACCAGTCACAGGCAAAACTCACAAAATCTTCAGGTCCAAAGGGGAAAATCGCTGCATGTAAACCTCTCCCCCTCCTCCCTGTGCCAGGATCCTCACTGCTGTAAGTGCTGCTGTTGTCTAATATCCATCTGGGCACATCTGGCTCTGCTCTTTCTACTCAGTCCCCTGGTTCCTGGTGTGAGATTTCCACCCAGGCTTGAGGAGGTCTGGGTCTGGAAATGCTTCTGGTCTGGTTCTTGTCTTCTCTTCTGAATGGTCTTCATGGCAGCCTTGGACACCCCTTTTGCAGTACTGGTTGCTCAACTTTAGCCACTTTTGTGAGAGCGAGTGGGACAACTGTTTCCCTACATCGGAAGCAGACAGCTGCCCTCTTCAGTGCTGGTGGCCACTGAAATTTAAGCCACTCAATCAAAGCTGAAACCGTTTTTCTTCCTTTTAAAACTCCCTGTTCTACTGAGGGAGAGAAGCAAGGCTCACCAAGGCTTTCCATGAGATCACCTTGTTCCCGGCAGATAACACCTGGGTGGAAAATAAAGGTTCAAACATGTTCAAAGATCCTAATGGTTTCTATGTAGAGAAACTTCCCTCTGGATTAGGAAAGCAGTGACCAGGATTCCACATTGTCCACAGCCCATTGGCTGGCTCAGCTGGTTTCTTCAGCATCAGTGCAGAGGCTGCAGCTCTGCCATGGGCTCAGTGCTTGGCTTTTGCCTGTGCAAGGTCCTGAAGGCTGGTTGGGCAGGAGCCCTCAGCGTAGTTGTGTGCCTTCATATGCACATCAAATATGAAAGAAACACTGAAAGTAAGAAGGCCACATCTGGCTGCAGCGTGTAAATGCATATGTATCTTTGTATTGATACAGGTCATCAACATGCAGCAGATTTTATCAGGAGCAAGCTGTCTTCTGTGGAAAGGAATTGTTTTTCTTTCCCCAGATGCAAAATTCTCTCCATTCCTGTGGGTTGGCAGCCACAGAGCACTGTGTCCCCCTCCACCAGTATGGCTTTTGGGCCACTTGGCAGGCTTCAAGTCCAAACCCTTTTAAGATACATATGCAGCACAGCTGATTTCCTCTGGGCTACACCAAGACAAGAGTCTTACAAAGCCACCCTTCCAAGTCCATATTTTTGATGTCACCATCAGTTTTGTTTTCCTGTTTATCTTCACTTATACTCACTATAGCAGCTTTTCTCCTTGTCATGTTCAACCGGAACAGGCAGTGGTCCAGGTTATGATGAGATGCTTTCAGAGAGCAGCCATGTTAACTATGCAGCACTTCCTCAGCACCAGACCTTCCTAACTAGCCCACCTTACAACGGTCAATTCTCAGGTAAAGCCCAAGGAAACAGCCTTTGAGGGTCATCCTGGAAAGTGCCTTCATGACCGTGTGTGTCATGGACGTGGCACCATCACTTGGTCACTCTTAGTGACCAGGTGAAGTGGTACCACGTGGATGTAAGAAAGAGGAATAAGAGGTTTTAGTCAATGTAACTGTTCACCTTCTCCCTGCATGAAAACTGAACCTGGTGCATCTTCTGGCCTAGGCTGGGGAAAGACCAGAAGTAAGAGGAGCACCTCCTTCTCCCCAGTCCCATGCCCCACGCCACCATCTCACTCTTTTTATAATGCTGTGGTGATAAAAGGAGCGGTTGGATTGAGTGTAGACTTAGTTCAGCAAGAAAATGATCTTTTATCAAGAAAGGCCTTTGTGTGTCGTGCTGGTCCTAAATCATCTCATCAGATTTGTGTGCTTCTGGTGCAGAGAGGCAGTCGAAGGCTCTGTGCCTTGTACTGGTGAAAGACATAGTTTATAACCATAGGAAAGCAAAGTTCATAGTGTGCTGTAAGCTCCATGTGTCAGCTGATTGTTTTTGCAGAGCACAATATTATTTCCTACTAAGGACAGAATCTGCTTGCTCTTTTGTCTCTTCCACGCTGTGTTACTTGCACTTTGTTGTGTTGCATCCTTGCTGCTCTCTGGCCTGCACTCTTAGGCTCGTTTTATCCCTCTTGACAAAGAAACCAGGTTTGTGGCATGGAATATTTATTTGCAGCACTCTGATAACTGTGATTTTCTGATATCTACACTGGTCTTGGGAGGGGAGAGAAAACTAATACCTATGGAGTGAAATCATGGCTCAGTGGAAGGCAATGGCAGAGTTCCCACCGGCTTTGCTATGGCCAGAGCTTCACCCCATGACTGCCTGGGGAACTATATATCCTCACCATCCTGTCTCCTCTAGCTGTCTGCCTTGACCCTGAATCAGGAGCCCACAAAAATGCCTCTCAGGTGCTGCCTCCGTACAGCCCCAAAAGGAAGGAAAAAGATCTGATGGCCTCTTTGGAGCCAGACTGTTCTCCTCTTTAAACCCTCAGCTATTGCTTTTGTTTCTCGTTGCCCTCTGATTTGTTATACCAGCACTGCTGGGCTTGGTGCAGAGGGGCTGCCGCATCCTCAGGACCTGCTGCCTGCTGTGCCGGTGTGGAGCTGCTGGGCATAGGCATGGAGCCAAGCCTGCAAAACCAGCCTGCTCATGGTTTCAGTCAGCTGTGCTGAATGTGTGGTCAG
Source organism: Loriculus beryllinus (assembly GCA_039877255.1). Lineage (NCBI taxonomy): Eukaryota > Metazoa > Chordata > Aves > Psittaciformes > Psittacidae > Loriculus > Loriculus beryllinus. Next base: position 114,662 of record JBCJKH010051136.1, read on the forward strand.
GAGGGTGCGTCTACAGAGATTTGATCCCTAAATTGCTTTTTGCAGCTTATGTTTTCTCAAGATGCTTCTGTCTGCCATAACCTTTTGTCCTTCTTGTGCCTGGGACTCTGATTTAACTAAGCCTGTTATATCTGGAGGTGGTGTCAGGCCTTTGCCAGGAACCCTGACCCCCCTTGCACATCCCCAGGAGCTGGGCTATGGGCAAGAGATCCATCTCAGGTCTGCAGCAGGCCAGGCTTCAGCATGAGATGCTGGGTACACCTCTCAGTGTAGTACATGATACCCACGTCTTCAGCATCCCACTCCTTCACCTGGGACAGTTTGTGAGAACGCAGATTGAAGGACAGTTTGGGAGAGCTGACACCCTCTCTAGCCAGCTATTCTAGTACCTTTGGTAAGATTATAGCTGTTCATCCTCTTGTAGGACGCGGTTTTGTGATCAGCTCAAGCAAGTTTGCATGGCTGCTGAAGGTGTACATTATTAGATGACTGTGGTACACAGGGATTGCATCCACCTCATTCATAAAGCTTATTACCCCACCTTTAAATGACAGCCGTTACATTTTCTCTCTGTTTATGCTTGCATTGTGCTGCTCCAGGCACCCCATCTGCTGCAAAAATCGGAGTTTCACCTTTGCTTGTGGCACTGATGAAGAGAAGGACTGCTCATGAACAGGCCGTCTTTGCAATGCCACTGAAAGATCAGTCCCCCCCATAACAAGTTTTCCTCTCCTGTACCTGAGGCTTGTGAGGCTGAATGTTGAAGTCAGGCAAAGTCTATCAAACCCACAAAGAGATCAGTAGTTCCTGCAGCACAGGGGAGGGCAGGAACCAGCCCAAAGGCAAAGAGAAGTATGAGATGGCTCCCATCAGCATCAGCCCTCACTTAGATCAGCAACCAGAAAACTACACCTTCTGCAGTAAACAGTCTGGGGTTTCATCACAGAAGAGATTATTTAGGAACTGGGGGCTGTCCATGCCCAGAACAAGGTGATGCCCAACCATCACCACAGCTGCGGGATAGGGCCAAGAC